>JANQBS010000090.1:0-148249 GCA_033085395.1 Xanthoparmelia taractica | reverse complement strand
GTTATTCTATGGAGTTGAGTGCTACTTATGGTCCATGCCAAGCCATAATAGGGCTGAGATGCTGAATTCCAACAGATGTCATCCACGCCTGAGGCTTCAAATTGCTTACAGAGCTCTTCGTCTGAGAGTCGTATGACACGACAAGCTGTCAGTGTGTATCTAGTCTAGAACAGGTGCTGCCGGCTGAACCTCGGGGATTCTCAGCTAACATTCAAAAAAGCTCCCACTCAAGCTTCACGAATGTGCAGGGTATACTGTTAAGGTCCCTTGGATAATGAGTTCTGACGGTGACGATGATTTCGTTCGAACAATCGACGATGATCAGTCCTACCCATTCCAAAAGGAAGAAGACCAAGAGACCATCCTCCAAACCCGCCCCAAATCCGTCCTGACTGGCAAGAAACGCACACGTGGCCTTGACGAAAGCCAGAGCCATGCCAACGATACTACAATGCGAAATGGCAAAGAAGCTAAGAACAAGAGAAGAAAGACGGAAAGCGTATCTATAGATAGTGGATCTGCGGCACCAGACGAAGACGACCAAACCTGGACTGCGCACAGCGATGAAGATGGGGCGATCAATTCAGACTTCGAGTTCCAGATTGGGGATGTGCATGTTGGTATTACCGAGGACTTTGATGTTTGGGGCTTGGATGACAGCACTACCGCGTCTACCGTGAGAGGGATTAAGAAGGGAGTGGATGTTGATGAACTGATTGCAAGAAGGACCAGAGGAGTTGCGAAGGAATGGACCAGGACAGATGTCGCGATGAGCGATGAGCAGGGAGCCGTTGAAGTTGAAAATGAGAATAATTTGCATTCTGAAGTTGGGGAGTTCGACGCGCAGGACGAGGAAGACGATGAGACCTTAGCAGAATATGCTTTTGGTATGGGGTTTCGAGCTAGCGAAGAGGACAACGAGGATGATGAGGAAAAAGATCAGGATTCTTCAGCCAGTTTCGATGATGAGTCCGTTGCGGAGCCCGTAGCCCATCCCGATGACGTTGAACCGGTGTCTTCCTCAGAAGGGATCGATGACCTGGAGGAGCAAGCCCGACGAGAAGCTTTCTTCGCACCTGAAGAGAAACACGGCAAAGCTAAGACTAAAGGCATTGCTTCGGACTCATTTCAAAGCTTGTCCCTTTCAAGGCCAATCCTGCGAGGCGTAGCAGCAGTTGGTTTCTCGGAACCCACACCGATCCAGACGAAAACGATACCAATTGCCCTCGAAGGAAAGGATATTGTTGGTGGTGCGGTAACAGGTTCCGGTAAAACTGCAGCCTTTATCATACCGATTCTAGAAAGACTCCTCTACCGACCAAAGAAAGTACCTACAAGCCGGGTTGCTATCCTAATGCCCACGAGAGAATTGGCGGTGCAGTGTTTCAGTGTAGCGAAGAAACTTGCTAGCTTCACAGATATTACTTTCTGCCATCTTGTTGGAGGCTTCAGTCTACGAGAACAGGAGAGTGTGCTAAGAAGTAGGCCGGATGTCATCATTGCTACTCCTGGACGCTTCATCGACCACATGCGAAATTCAGCCAGCTTTACTGTAGATACGCTCGAAATCCTTGTGCTGGATGAAGCAGATCGAATGCTAGAAGATGGATTCGCGGATGAGCTCAATGAGATATTGACGACGATACCCAAGTCTAGACAGACCATGCTTTTTTCGGCTACCATGACAGACACCGTGGATAAACTCATTCGGGTGGGGCTGAATAGACCAGTACGACTGATGGTAGATGCAAGAAAGAGGACCGTGGGAACCCTGGTACAGGAATTTGTTCGCCTACGTCCAGGGCGAGAAGATAAAAGACTAGGCTACCTAATGTATCTATGTCAGAGCATCTTCACGGACCGAGTCCTCATCTTTTTTCGCCAGAAAAAGGAAGCCCATAGAGTTCGCATCATATTCGGTCTCTGCGGCATCAAAGCTGCTGAACTCCACGGCAGTATGTCACAAGAGCAGGTAGTCCTACACCTCCACCCAGACTTCTCAAGTCCCAGCTGACATCTGTATCAGCGTATTGCCGCTCTCACCTCGTTCCGCTCGTCCCAGTCCACCCACCTCCTCGCCACCGACCTTGCCTCCCGAGGGCTCGATATTTCGAACATCTCCACCGTGATCAACTACGAAGCGCCCCAATCCCACGAAATATACTTGCACCGGGTCGGTCGGACAGCGCGTGCCGGCCGAGCTGGCAGGTCTTGCACCATTGCTGCGGAGCCGGACCGTAAGGTCGTCAAGCAAGCCGTCAAGAGCGGAAGGTCACAAGGTGCCAAGATTATCAGTCGATTTGTCGAAGCTGGGTTGGCGGACGGATGGTCGAAGAAAGTTGAGGGTCTTCAAGACGAAGTAGAAGCGATACTGAAAGAAGAGAAAGAAGAAAAGGCCCTCGCTGGCGCCGAAATGCATCTCCGCAAGGGAGAGAACATTATGGAACATAAATCGGAGATCAAATCAAGACCTAAGCGGACATGGTTTGAAAGTGAAAAGGAGAAGCGGATCGCAAAGAGGAGCGGGCAGGCTGAATTAAACGGGGCTGTGGGGCTAGGCAAAAAGAAGGCGGGGAAGCTGAGTGGGAAGGACAAGAAGATGTTGGATGATAGAAGGGAGAGGAGAGAAGGTAGGGTGTGGAAAAAGGGAAAAGGGGATGAGAGGGGTCGTGGCGAGGAGAGAAGTAACGGGAGGACGCGGAGGAAAGGGAAGGGCGAAAAAGACAGAGGTGGGAAGGCGAAGAAGGTCAAAGGTAGACGCGGAGGACGATAATCATATATAGATGTCGCTATAAGATGGTGAATGTCATGGAACGACGCCGTCAATTCGTAATGCCTCCATCATGATTATACAGATTTCGCTTTTTTCAACATCAGCCATCTCTCATCAATGCATGGTCAAGAGGCCTCCTACCACAACAGAAGTGCCTCCCAAAACCAGGACGCCATGCCGCGTGCAGCCACTACCCCAAGTAATGTCTCGTCAATTGTAGGATTAGATCAATGCATCATTCACGGAATCCCCGTTCGACCATTTGCTCTTCAGATAGCATGCCCATATCCACTCCCATCATAAGCCCCATAAAGCCCACCACTCCTATCTCCAACGTGCGTGTCTCTCTTACTCCCATCTCGCGCCAAGTTCATATGCATAACTGCGTCCTGCCGCCAGTCATCATCGCTGCCATATTCATAGTGGTCCGATGAGCGGGCAGAGCGTGTATGGTTCGGTCCAGCCGGCCTTGTTCTTGAGGATTGTGGCTGCCGTTGCTGTGATGGGAGAGACCACAGATCGCCTTCGGCCTGGCGGGTACGTTGAGAGGTAAGAGTTGGTTTGGAATCGTAGCGGGCGGGAGGTGCTGGGGCGTCGGAGAGATAATCAAAAGAGGGTTTGTCAGGATTATCCAGAATAGGATCAGGCTCATGGTTGGCGGTGTAGGCTGCGTAGTTGGGATAGTGGTCTGGAGCTGGTAGGCCGGTGTCGTTGTGGGATAGAAGGGAGTCGTTTCGTGGATTGTACGGTTGGAAGGGCGGATCGTTGTGATCCCCCCTATCGTCAATGTTGGACGAGAAGTGTTTGTTGTTGCGGGCTTCAGTAGGAGTGTCGTCCCTGTCTTCGTCCGCTGCTGGCAGGGGCGGGGACTCGACTATCGAGCTTTCGTACGTTGCAGGCATCTCGGAGATGCCGGTGGGTAAGGCAGCATGGTCCTGTACGTGTTGTTGCTCCTGACTCGCCGGTGGCGCATTGACAGTCTCAACATTCTTCAACGAGCTTCCCACACCAACGACACTTCCCAGGGTACTCCTTGGCTCTGCGACTTCAGTGATCTGGCTATCAGCACCGTCCGCATCTCGGATGCCGAACTGTGCTATCGTTCTCAGTTTTCTAGTGACCCAGCTAGCAAGGATCTTGCCACGTTGCTTCTCGCCAAGGCGCGAGCGTGGGAAGTCGCCTTTTGAGACGAAAGCAACAATGTCAACGACGACTTGATGCTCATTTAGTACTGCATTGACGATAACGGGGACTATGGAGGCGAGATAGGCTTTTCGAACGACTTCGACGAGGACAACAACGAGGCCGCCAGCTTGGAAAACAGCACTGGAAGGTAAGTATTAGCATTGCCCACAGAAGTGACAAGGAGACTCTGAGTGAGAACTAACCAGCCATTGGTCACTATGTTTCGGTGACACTTCTCAATGGAATGTTCGATGTCCATCGGAAAATGACTTAAGCCATTGACCTCGAACGTTTCACCAATGCCGCCCAGGACAAACAACACCTGCATCTCCACCTGTTGACCTCCGGGACCAATAGGCCGGACAACGTTATGTAGGAAACCTAGATCGCCTGTCCTTACATACGTAACATGAGGATCTCCGTCCACCGTTCGCCCATTGAATCTCTCTGCATCAAAGGCGTCTCTAGATCCATAGAAAGACTTCACGCAGGCTTCGGACTGCACCCAGATTTCCCCATATTCGCCAATATAGCAAAGTCTGCAAGTTTCAGGGTTGACGATAGCGATTTGAGTGCTGACAGGTACCATTCCGGAGTCTTGAATGAGAAGAGCAGAAGGATCAGTATCAGGATCGACAGGGTAGACGAGTCCTCTTCGAAGAGCTCGAACGTCGAGCCATAACTCTATAGGCTCGATACACATATACGAGCGTGAGGCGACCATAGGATTGAGGACATGTGAGTAGATGGTGTTGATGGCTGTTCTATCAAGACCAGTCCCTGCGAAATGTAGGCGGACTTTCTGGACTGCGTCTCATCAGCATGCGGTGTAGATCTTACGGGAGCTAGTGATCACTTACAGACATCTACCCTTGGCCTACCCTCGGTTGATATCATCATGTTCTTTAGCTCATGAAGTGCAAACCCTTTACCAGGCATGGTACTCATCGCGTGGTCTAGCATTTGCCCAGTGGCGTAGGTATCCTTGATCTTATACCTTGATAGAGTGAGGAACAGAGACATGGGATTGGAAGCAAAATCGACGGGCGAGACAAGGTAGGTAGGTGCTCCTGTCGAAATGTCAGCCGCAGGCCCAGAGTTTGGTAAAGCAGCGACGTACCAACAAAGACGCCCATCAAGCAGGTATGAATGAATCCCAATCCTATCGTACTTCTCACGCATCCAAGAACAGGTCTTGAGCTAGTCATCTGGCAAGTCTCTTTTTGCACCTTGCAGGTACCCATGATCGTATCATGACCAAGCTGTACTGCTATGCGTCGTTGATCGGGTGTCCAATATGTCCAAATCAAAACTGGATAGTTAGGTTGTATCCAAGCAGGTTTCATCGTAAAGCCTAGATCTCGACACCCGCTTGACTGCTTCGGTGGCTTT
The DNA here is from genome assembly GCA_033085395.1 of Xanthoparmelia taractica. Classification (NCBI taxonomy): domain Eukaryota; kingdom Fungi; phylum Ascomycota; class Lecanoromycetes; order Lecanorales; family Parmeliaceae; genus Xanthoparmelia; species Xanthoparmelia taractica. Next base: position 142,899 of record JANQBS010000090.1, on the reverse strand, counting down.
GCAGTGTTATAGTACGAAGGTACGCCAACTTTTAGAACCTGTGCAGACTGCTTGATATGCTGAGAGACTATTTTTTGCTTCAACAAATGATCAACCTCTGCATTCACGATTACAGCTTTGACGCGGAAATCAGCAACAATATGGAGGAAAGCAGGTGCATCTTCGTTCAAGCGATTCTGATCGAGCGGCGCCATTGGGATGGCCACAGCTCCAAGACAGAAGCAAGCATGCACTGCGTATACGAACTCTTCCGAGTGCGTATACATTAGGATCAGGTGATCTCCAGGCCTGACCTTGGCCTTGTTCTGAAGGTACAGAGCCACCGCCGCAACTTTCTGGTCGAACTTCTTCCAATTCACACCTTTGCCCTCTTTGCCGCGGCCGTCAATAGTGCAGTAAGACAGCTCTTCTGCTTGCCTTGCCACGCGCCATTGTAGCAAATCGACAATACTTGAGAAGTTGTTTAATGGTGTCGAGGTCCTGTCGTCAATAACTACCTCTCGGTAGTCAACGCCAGAATATTGCTTGTCCTGATGCTGGAGAATTTCTTGCCTGGCTTCGGTCGAGACTTGCGACCAGATACCGCCAACAGGGTCAACACCCACAGGCAAGTTCAATACAGCTCGCTCGACACCGAACTTGACGTGTACGCACGGCAAGGAACCTAAGTCGAACTCTTTTCGGCACAGCATATTGCCGATTTCTCGCCGACCATTCTTCGTGACTCTTGGCAAAGTATTCGGAGCTGTAATCATGACACAGTAGACTCGTACATGATGCTCTTGATACAGAATTTCCATGCATCTCTCGGACAAAGAGTCTAAAAGTGCGGTGTCGAGCTGCCGAGGTGGTCCTCCAGAAGTCGTAGGAGCCGTGGAAGCAGCATGCGATTCAAGCAATACAATTGGTAAATGTTCATCATTCGAAAAGACGTCAAAGGCGGTGCAATCATATATCTTGGGCACGTTTTTCATGATACTGATGATGAGATGTTGAACGAAGAAATAGCGGTACTCCGCTACTTCCATGCCGTGCTCCACCCATTCAACCTTCTGCCGTAGGCGATCTTCGTAGAGCCCCAAGATGAATATCTTGCCGTCAATGACGCACCCGAGCAATCCAGTCCTAAGAAATTCTGGCTCAACCGCCATTGGAGTAGGATTACCTTCCTGGAACTTGTATGGCCTGGCGTGGAATATTGTTTCTGTGTGCTTAGGCAACGCCCAGAAGCCCCCTGACAGCGATGGAGAGTCAACCCAGATCTCTCCAATGACATATGGAGTACAAAGTAGGCTCGTTTCAGGATCAACGACCGCTAGAGTTGCATCCGGTATCGGGTATCCAAAAGCTCCAACTCGGACCGTGCCAGGCTCATTGCCTGCTAGGCGTCTGGCTTCATCGCCCATGGCTACTACCACCACCTCATTCTTTTTCAATGACTCCTTGTCCAAGAGGACCTCACTAAGCTCTGTTCGTGCTTTGGGGCCCGCGGGCTTCTTCGGACCACCACCGATCAGACTACCATACGCGTTCCCTGGTACAACAACCTTGACACCCTTTTTCTCGTCATGACTTTCATCATCATCTGAAGAATGCGTTCCCAGTGAACAACCCATCCGCTCTTCGCCACCAAGCCAATCACGTACGCTTATTACCATACCACCGTGTTCTGGAAGACAGAGCATGGGAGCCACAAGTTCGCGAGCTCTTGTGTTCCTCAGAGGTTGGAGCCACCTGTCTGCTAAAATTTCATGGAACTCACAATCCACTGTTAAGGTATCGATCAAACATAACTTAACACTTGAGAAGTTGGGCTCAAACTTTTTCATAAAATTGCGCGTTGTCATGGGGTCTGCCTGATAGTTGTATGCTGCACGTTTTAGGCCTGGATAGTCTGCAATCATCAAAGTTGCTTTGTACTTAGTGATTAGATTCGCGTAGAGACCAGGGGTCTCGACTGCCCGAGCCTCCATCCATACGGTAGTGTGACCACCATAAACGGTGAAGAGCAGTCCCAGTATTAGACCTATGCTTTGGCGAGGATCGAGGTAGCTTAACAAAATTTCTCCCGCGTTTGATCCTGTCATGGGCCGTCCTGCCTTGTCACGAAGATCTGGATTGAAGGTATCGTTGCCATTGGTAGGTATAGTCTGAAGCATCGAGCTGAGGCAAGCCATCTGATGCATGATGGTCCTATGGCTCATTACAACACCTCGAAGGTCTCCCGTAGGAGCTCTTGAAAATTCAATGTATGCGAGATCGGGGACGATCAGTGGTGGTATTTCGTCCTTTTTCTTTGGGTGGAAGCTCCCAAATTCGTTCGTTTTCCACCACTCGACCCCTCTGGGCCAATTCAGCTTATGAGTTGTTATGTCTCGTTGGAAAGATTTCAGATTTACGTCCGTGGTTAGCGCTAGATGCGCCTGCGTGGTGGTGAGATTCACATTCAGTCTGTGATAGTCTGAAAGGTTGGTAGTCGAGATGTCGACATCGTTGATTGGGACAGCCACAACGCCAGCGATGAAGCAACCCATGAAGGCAACAGCGAAGTCTATGATCTCGGAATCGCGGTATATCAGCGCGACGCGGTCTCCTCTGTATAAATTACTCTTGTCTCGGATAACTTGTGCGACCTTTTCCGCCCTGCTCGCCAGTTTCTCCCAAGTAATAGACGAGAACTCTTTGCCTTTTTGATCTAATACCCAGTATGCAGGCTGTTTGGGGTTTGTGCGAGCCCGGTGGCGCAAGACGGTGGCTATGTTGTCGAACTTCGACATTGGAATGTTGCTATTATGCGGATCATAGACAGCAAAGGGAACTTCTCTCGGTTCTAGGGGTAGTTGGTGTTTTAAAGTATCGAGGAGAGGTAGATCACTATTCCTCAACACTGGAGGTGCGATGTTCGCCGTTGGGGAAAACGTGTCGACAGTCGAGTATCTTTGTGGTCCACCTCCGTAGCTGTCGCGCTGAGCTTCATGCTGATCGCCTGCGAAGTCTGAGAAGTAAGCTTGGTCCAGCATGGTCGACTGCCTGGTCTGACTGCCACCTCCATAGTCTCCGCCTTGCTGTCCACCGTAGGCGCCGTCGTTTGCGGGATTGAATGCGTATTGACCATCACCTCGGCTTCGTTCCTCACTTGGCCGCGAACTGTAAGAACCCTGTCCACTCGATGACGGTCCAGGGCTCGGATTCCTAACTCCCAATTGTCCTCCTGGGTAACTGTTCTGACTGTCCATTGTCGCCTCGGGCCTGCCCATCTTTGCGCTAGGTTGGGCCACGTCAGGCCGAGGAGAAAGCGAGTTGTGGGTAAGCGCAGCGAGAGAAGCAGTACGCGATCCATCATTGGTGGGATGAGCTGTATCGTCGAGAGAGTGCAAGCGCAAGCCTCGAGCAGATTCACCGGGAGGCGCGAGGTATTGGGACAGGATGAGAGTTCGCCTTTTCTGGTACCCCTTCTGTGTAATTTCTCCCTCTCTAAGCTCGATGTCTAGCTCTTTTAATTTGTCCTGCAATTCTGGATTCTCCTCTGCCATTGTTTTTGCGCCTGGCTGGCTAGAACGTCCGGGAAAGACAGTGGAGGCCCGAGGTGTGGGTGTTTCCTATCACAAAACCTTGAGCTGTCGAAGGGCATTTGCTCAGCCCGTTAATCAATGCAAGCAACGAGCGAAATAGCCTTGAAGCCTCTCGATCTCTAAGCACCTTATTCTCCAAATGAAACGCGCCTGCGCTTAGTCTTAACTGTGAGTATGATGTGAAAGAGTAAGTACCTTACCTGCTGGTACCTATACTTTGTTCTTGGCAAGCACGGATCGAATCCGCACTCCAGAAACAGATGTTATGTTCAGTATTCTCCTGCCAGCATTATCTGCGCCGTTCAGATATATATACCTTCACGAAGGAGCCAAGGTCAATATCCATGCAGATGCAAATGAGCAATGAATCTGCTCAGCTCGGTGGTAGATTCCATGGCCTGGGATTCGCAACGCAATAGGAACGGCGTTTTAGGACACACATACTACTTTGACCGCAGTAAATTGCGACGGTGGCCGTGTTGGCCCCTCCACCACCACTAGAGTTCCCCCAGCGGATCGGCATTCAGCAGCCAGCACATACCCCTCGCTGTCCTCCACGTCTCTTTAGCGCTCGGCTTCCCAATGTCTGAAGAAGGGGTACTGACTTCATAGTTTTTGTAGGTAAATACCTGATACGAGATGTGACTAATTGGCTCTATATTCTGGTGGCAGTTTTCGAGACGACCCCTGATGCAGACCCCATCCACCAAAGCATACTCTAGAAAGACCAGCAACGGGGACCTTCACAATTAGATGGCTTTCCCCAGGTATGCAGTACACCATTTCGACTAAGATCGACTGAAACAGGCTTACTGCACGCCTTGGCGAGACTGATATGATGAGACCCAGATTCTATCACAGACCTGTTCTGAAACATCCTGTTGATTTTTGACTTGGAGACCTACTGAAATAGAAAACAATGACTTTTCTTTTACCCCAAGCACCTTAGTATATACATAGCTAACTACCAGTTGAATTTAGAGCCTAGACGCAAAGGTCTAGGCGTTGACTCGGTGGACTTAAGAGCATTGTCACCGTGCTATCTTTCCGAATATCGAAAAACGGGATTCGTGTTGCTCTTGTCGGCTTGGGTTCCATATATTCCGTCTGTAGAGTCTGTGGCTGGTAGAAATTTAGAAAGAGCGAGCAATATCAGGATATTGGCCGCTGCGTTCAGTCCTGGCCGTGCTGAAACTTTTAAATCTCCTCATCACAGCATGGTTGAGGGTATTCGCCTTCAGATGATGTAGTAGCATCTCCGCTACTCCTTGTTACCGCACCCACATTCGAGACTCTCCCTCTAGATCAGCAAAGATTGCGAACCAAAAGTGTTCTGCTTTGCCAACTGGTTGTGCAAAAGTTGTTGAATCCCAGGGAGTCTAAGCCATGATGGAGACGGTCATTGCACAGCAAATTATAATGTGGACGTCCTGCCAAATCCGTCTCAATCTCTGCTTTCGACATGAGCGACTGGATCGAGAGTGGTGAATATCTAAAGAGATTTGGCAAGTGAAAGAGTTCAAATGCTTGAGTCCCACAGCACCAAGACTACAGTCAAAAGGTAGCTTCCCAGACGAATTGAAAGCCCCAGGCGTCGAATTCTAATGCTGTCGCGCCGATTTAATGAGATTTTAATGCCTTATACCGCTCTGACTGACATTGTTGTTGACAGCCGACAATTTGTGCCGCGATGAAACTTGGCTCTCTCGAGATTTCCTCTATCCATGACCTTTGAATCATTCGCTGATTGTTTCAGATATGCCTTTCGACATCGCAGCAGCGACGACAGCAGTGAGACATAGGCGCCAGTAGGAACAATTTTGTTGAATAATTCTTTGTTGGTCTACTTTCGTATCTTTGTTTAGCTCTGCTTTCATCTATTATACAACAGTATGCCAAAGCTTCCTTTTGTTTCGTTTTCGCGAACACAATGCAATTGTCGACGTCTTCTTTGTCCATTGTGCATACACAAAGAGCATTGATTGGCATCGCGTAGCCTTTTTCTCCAGACTCGTCAGCATCTCTGGCCTTCTTATACAATAAGCCATTTACGCACACGAAGCCTTAATCGACCTGCCAACCTGACGATTGCACCGCTTACACCATCGAAAGAGTATCAGGACGAACAAATCCGACATCGGTGCTCAGATCCGAGTTAACAGAGGGTAGCATTCCAGCAACTAGCATGATGATGGCAGCTAATGCGTCTGATCCAAATCCAACGTGTACACAGAACCTTGTCTCCACAACGCCCGAGATCGATGTTAGTCAGGAGATGGGGACAAGGTTTACCCAAGAACTGCGGTTTGATGACAGCTTGCAAGAGGAATTCACCCCCGCTACTGCATTGGACTTTGCACTAGACCTTGATTATTTGAACAACCTGCCTGAGTGTAACGATGATCTGGATCAGATCGACTGGGACGACTGTTACTCTTCAGCAGTAAATGATAATGCTCTGGAAGCTTCTCAGCATGCGAATGGTTTGGATGGCGAGGATCACAAGGAGGTTTTCCTTGAACCAGGATTCGATGCATCGGCTGCAAAGCCCGCGAGCGACTCTTTACCAGGCTTTCCATATGACCACAATGATGAGGCTGCCTCAACTCAGATCGCTAGCACACAAGAGCCGAACCTGATATTCCAGGATACCGTTGATCCAGGAGACTTATCGGTACGCGCTATCAAGGACTTGTCGGATCTCTTTGGAACCTCCAGTCCTTCTGGCCGTGACCTCGATCTATCTTTTCCTGGGAATTTCGAGCTTCCAGATCACACCCCAGGACTGGACTTCCTTGAGAGTCTGCACCTAATGTGTGGCGAATCAAAGTTAGCGATTAGTCCTGCTGCAGATTACAACATCCAAGAGCGGCCCCATTTAATAGGTAGGAGGGCGGTTCAGGACAGATCTTCCACCGCAGATCGTGTAATATCGGCAGGGAGCAGTGAGCCGAATCTGAAAGCCCAACATAGTGTAGTACTGACGAAACCACGCAGACTCTTTAAAGGTCATCAAGGAACCCAACGAAGACATTACATTCCGAATACCGCATATACTCCTTTGAATCAAGCGCCAAAGAAGTGGGACATCTTCGAATATACCAGAGATGGGGAACTGGACCCTTCGAGGCTTTTCTCGGCAGAGGAGATCAATCGGTTTCTGTTCAATCATCCTCTCCATTCAGGTCATCACAATCCGAAAGAAAGCCAGTTGAAGCTTCGGGTACATAAAACACCAGCCGGATCTGCTAAGAGGTTCCCAAACGGACTTCGTTGCCGCTTTAAGGATTGCCCGATGCGCACGATCAATCAGGGTCAGCTACTCGTCATGGTCGATGAGCTTTCTGTACAGCATCCCAACCATGACCTTTTCTTAAATGCCTCATATTTTCATTTGTGGTGCATGGAGCGTTACTGCGATTTCGAAGAGATATGCGTGAATCTTGACGTCTCTGCTAAAGGTCGCGATGCACGATGGGAGCATCGAAGAAAGAACAGATTCTGTCTTGGAAGCGAAGAAGAGAGAGTAGTCGAGGACTGGGTTGAAGCTTGTCGCGCACACGGTAGGCGAGAATTTGGTGGGAAGCCTTGGGTTACCCACGCGTGCCCAGACCAGCCGAATGGCTGCCCTCACTTTGATCCACCAAGTCTTCCATACAAGGGGACTCTTTGCCACCAGCTTACCGTCACGAAATTGCACTACGGGGGACAAAGTCGCATAGCCCTTCGAAAAGATCGTGAGGACAGAGCCGGGTACGAGGGCGCTAATATCACGCGTCATCTTGGCGACCTGAGTAAGGAGGCTGAACTGAGGGAATTTTCGCGGAGTCATAGAAATCAGAACCAGCTCAAGCTGAATCCCAAGACTGCGAGGCATTATCGTGTTGACGGGGACGAGATCAATGAGCAGGAGCAGTCGGGTTACAGTCGCCCGGAAACTAATCATCAACAAACACATGAGCCGCCAGGGGTAGTCAGTTCGTACCAGGCTCACGGGACGAAGCGGAGCAGGGATGGACCCTGTGATGGTCAGACTCTCAACTATGATATCGTACAGACGTACAAAAAGGCGAGGTACCATGGTCCTATCCTCAATACGCCGATATGGAATGACAGCCAGGGTCAAAATTTCTGCTCGGCGGGTACGCCAGGAATATCACCTCGTACCATTCTCGCTCCTAAGTTTCAGCGGACGCCTTCGCAGGTGCAAACCACATCCACGAGTCCACAGCAAGATGGTCAATCCGCATCAATCCCTGGTTTACGGTTGACAACATCGGAAGACGAAAGCGAAGGAGAGATCGAGCTGGCAATACTCGCGGCGCAGAGAAGAAGGAGATTGTTGGAGATAGAGGATGCAAAAGAAAATGAGAAAGAATGTAGGCTCAGGAAGCTCAAGCTTCAGGAGGCTAGTAAAAAGAAGAGATCCAGGAGAGAGGAGGATGATGATGATGACAGACGTGAGACTGACTCAAGGGGGAAGCGGCAAAGAATTTAATACTTGAAAATTACTGGTGATACAGTATCTTCAAAGCTTTGGATCCACTCTAGGGTTCAGGTAGTTCAATATAAATCCTACAACATGCCACATAAAGTACACTTGAACATGTCTCTCGGTCCACTGAAAATTCAGATTTTCGATCGTTACCGAATTAAGCGCGGTGCATTAGCGTTACGCGGGCGTTGCCCAGCAACGCAGATAGTGCAGCCGCCTCTGACTTCTGTTTCTCTGTGTCTCACTTTCTACATCTTTGCGACTTGCATCTTAGTCCCGCGTACATAAAGGTCGGATCTTGTCCATTCTACTCGCATGGACCCGGTGTTCAGCTTCCCAGCGTCTCCAGGTACTCCCCTTTTCCCCGTCTCGCCAGAACGCGCAAACAGACAACAACTCCTCCCACAGTCGCCGTCGCTACCCTCCATTTCCAGCATACGGAATGATCACTTTACAGTGCATTCTCGGGACAGTTCAGATGTTCAAGGCAAAGTTGCGCAGTTCAATAATTTGAGCAAGGAGGCTGCACAGAGAAGAAAGGATAACGAGGCTGCCCTTAAACGGGCTGTATTGGGGCGCGAGGAAGCCGAGAGTGAGACGAGAAGGCTGAGGGAAGAGAATAGGCTGTTGAGACAGGATGTTGAAGAAGGGAGAGCGAGAGAAAGGAGGGTCGGCGAGAGAGTCGAGGGTGTCATGGTAGGGCGATCGATTTTGACAGAAGGATCCGGCTGATCGATGGAACAGGAGGAGCTTCAGCGATCCAAAGAGACCCAGGCCCATGCACAAACAGTCTACGAAAAAGAGGTTCGAAGGGCGAGAAAAGAAGCTTTCAAGTCCTCCAGCGCGATGGTGAAGCTACAAGAAGAGTTGAAATCCGCCAGAAACAAATACACGTTGATGAGGGAAGAAGTTGAGGCGCAGAGACGGAAGGCGAGTACAAGAGAGGAAAAAAATTCAGTGGTCCAGTGTCAACTTTTCGAGCTGCAACAAGAGATGGAGAAGCAGAAGCAGCAGAACAGGTTTATTGAGGAAGAGCGGGACGCACTGAAGACAAGCTTAAAGGAAATGGAGTTTGCAAGGGAAGTATTCGAGCAATCAATTGCTCTGCCGCTGTCCGGAGACGGGGCGGACTCCTCCTTATCGAAAAAACGAAGCCGAAGAAGCGAGAGCATGAAGGAGAATGTGGATCCGCAAGCCCTTCAAGTACAGGACCAGCTGGAGTTACTAGAGGAGCAGCTGAGGATCGAGAAGAGGATGAGGTTTCGAGCAGATGACCAGGTCCATTTTATGAAAATGGAGTGTCAATTCCAGTGCTGCTCCTGCCGCATTGCCGAGAGACAGAATATTGAGTACGTTCACGACGATACCTTGGCTACGCAAATGGCGGAGATGGCATCCAAGGTTATAAACAAATCCGAAACGCCTACTTCAGAAACGGCGACAAATCCCCTTTTGGAACAATTTGCGGAACCGGTATTAGTATTGGCGCATGACCAACAACCGGCTACACCACCGCCACGATCATTCCTACAGCGAGAAAATACGGACCAAGATCTCCTTAGCTTCTCTCCAACGACAGGTACATTCTACAAAGTGTCGTCACCAACCAGACCATCATTCTCTCCTCCCGCCCAAAAAACACCCGAACCCTCTACTCAATCTCCTCAGTCGATAATACAAGCCACCAACCGCCCAAGCCTCCAAGCATCTCCCAGCCAACCGAATCCCTCTTTCAACCTTCCCCACACGCCTCGTCCTCTTCCCATCCCTCCACCACGGACCATCAGCTACACCAAAACAGTCACCATACCCCTGAAAGATGACGTACCTTTCACCCCTGCGCCAGCTACGCCTGGGGGAATCAGCAGAGAGGACGCTTTGGAGCAGATTCGACAGAGGAGAGGTAGGGCAAGGAGCATAGCGGCGGGGAATGGGACGCCCAGGAGGAAAATGGTAGAGATTGGTGAATTGAGGAGGGATATAAGTGCGCCCGGACGGGTGTGATGGCGGATGATCCGGACAGGGGAAGAAGACACGGGCAAGGGGAAGGGGAGGGGCAAAAGCGATCATCTTGCCGAGAAGAAAGAGTGTGAGAACGACAGACAAACAGTGTGCTTGAATGGTACCGTACATCAAGAACTGTATGCATTGAGGTATCGGAAGAAGAAGCACACAATATCTTGACATAAGAGTAAAAGGACAGTCAATAGATTGCTTTGAGCGGGTAAAGCGTGCATTAATACCAAATCCGCTCTTATACTTGGTTCGCAGGAACGGCTCACTCGTCATTAGCCCTTCACCTTTTCTCCTCATCATCCTTCCCAAAGATATCGTCAACCCCCACCTGCTGCCACCTCCCACTACCTTTCCCCACCTCGTCCCTTACCTTCCAATATCGCCCGTTCGTAACCCAGTATTCCTCCCCCGTGATCTCACACCTCCCCTTACTGAACCACCTCGGCATAAATTCCTCGCCCTTGGCCTCTCGCTCCCTCTTCTTAGCCCTCTGCTTCTCTTCTACCCTATTCTTTTCTGTAGCAGCCAGGTCATACTCACCGTCTTCCATCGCGCGCTGATCGGGGCGCAGACGAGTATCGGTGGGTGGGAGGTAGGGACGGAGGTTGGAAGGGAGGTTTTGGAAAGTTACGACGAAAGGGGTAAGGTTGAATGGGATGTTTGGAGGACGAGGGTGGGCTTCCCAGACCAGAAAGGCTTGATTGGAGCCTGGTTCGTGGGACGCGCTAGGTTTGAGCTCCGAGTCTTCGAAGCCTGGAGTTAAGCGAGCGTAGATCTTGTCGTTCCAGCGACCGCCGATACTCCATTTCGTCTTGCCATCTTTGCCTGTCACCTTGCCGTTGACCTGATACGCCGATGACGCTTTCCACCCGCGAGGCTTGAAATCGAGCGTGCAGACCTCGCCGGTGGTCCAGTTTCTGATTTCCATGGGGCCATAGTTGTCGACCGTGGGTGAGCCGGTGATGATGCCGATCACGGAGGAGGTGACCTTCTTCCAGGTGTAAAGCTCTTCACCCCCAGTTGTAGGGCGGAGTTTGAGAAACCAGGTGCCGAGGGGATTGATGTCAAAGGACTTGCCATAGAACTTGGATTTGACGGCTGATTCGCCATAGTAGTCCCATTTCGGTGCTTCAGCCCACGCTGCGCCAATGGGTGGATGATGGCTGACTTGTTCAATGAAGAAGCGGTAGCCCTTGTCTGGTCTCACATATTCATAGGTTTCACCAAGCAACGGATTGAAGGGTTTGGCAACACGGCCAATGGTGGATGCATATTCACTCGCGGCGAACGCTGCAACGTAAACCATGCGCTCAGTGGAGTCAGCCCGATCAGCTGCCGTGTCCAACAGATCGGTGTATTCCTGTAAAGATTTAATAGTCAGCATACTGGTTTCCAAGCCAGTGATCGCGTGCACAAGAATGCGTGCTAGGATTGTAGGCCCCTGTTCTGCTCTCCAAAGATGATGACGGTCATACGGGGTTTAAGATTGAAAAGAAAGGGCGAACTAACCATATCTTCCGTTACCCGTTGTAATAAAGAAGTTGGTTCGTTGAAGGACACAGGGAGTGTCATTTTGGTCATATCCTTTCCAATCATGGATTTGAGGATGCCCTTGTACCATATCAGTGCCTGATAATGTAACAGTCTCAAAGGGTACTTACCCAGAGAGAGATCTTCGGTCTGTTGTCAGCTTCCATCTTGAATCGTTTGCGGATAGGGTCTTCGTGTCCTTTGAACGAGAGCTTGATATCTGCCAACTTCTCTTCACGGAGATTTCGTTGATCGGAAGGTTTCTGATCTGTCGTACCGCCCTTAGCAAGGGGTGGCGGACTTGACGGCGGCATCACATCTACAACTTCCACCTCCCCCGCATCCACAGCATCAAAGAATTCCTCGTCTTCGTCGGAATCCGAATCGGACAGGTTGGTAAGATCTGCAATTGTAGACTTCCTCCTCCCTTGGTCTCTAAAGCCAATCGATTTGGTACGAGGACGAGCAGGACCTTGCCGGTCAAATTGAAGCTTCTCGAGGGTTGCCGAAATCTGACTCTCGTCTTGAGACATGCCTCTGCTTGGCACAACAGAGTCTGAAGTACCCTCTAAAGCCTCCTTCAAGGCTCGCTTCGTGCGTTTTCGTTTTTCTTCTGACTCGCCAATACGACCCTCGAGCTCTTCCTGCTCTTTTGCGACGCGGGCCTATGAAGGTTTGAGAATCAGCACTTTAATTTAAACAAACGGTCAGTCTAAGGGGATTCATGATTGAGCATAGAGAATGGAAGCTTCTAAAGTATGCCCCTAGCGTGCGTTGCGACCCACGCTGGTTCCATTAACGAAGATTTACTTTGGCAATTACGTACCATACTATCTTCCCATAGCCTTCGCACATCTGCTTCCCGATCTAATCTGTATTGCCAATACGCATCCCGGTCCCGAGATATCCTTAGTAGGTCATCAACTAGGCCCTGGAGACTAGCGACAGCAGATTCATAGGTCGATAGAGCCTGTTTTACTGTAGGATCAGAGACAAGGACGGCCTGATCTTTAGAGCTCTCTGCTTGCAGCGCCGCCGAAACTTGGGCAAGAAGCTTTAGCTGTAGACTGGCTGAGTGGGCAGTAATATTGAAAGCGTCCTTGCTAAGGGGGTGGATCTCATGATCACTCGCATCATCTCCATATTCTTCCTCCCCATCCAGGTCACCCGCGATCGTGGTTATCTGTGCGTCCCTCACTGGACGGGCTGATTCCCTATCCATAACGCCGGGTTCGTAAGAATCGTACATTGAAGCCTCCTCATCCCCGAACGTGGACTCTTGGAAAGATAACCGTGATGAAGACGCTGTAAGAGGAACACTGACTGCAGTAGCAGGGGCAAGGCCTTTGCTGCTAAGCCTAGATGCATCTGTTGTTCCAAGCTCCTGTGATTCATCGGCAAGCTGCGGCAATTGTCCCGCCTTAGCTTGGCGTAACGTCTCTTCCTTTCGTTGCTTCTGTCTTTCAGTCTCTTTGGCTTCGTCCTTGGCCCATTGAATCGCATTGTTGAGCGCCCAAAACCACCTCTTGGCCTCTACGACATGATTTGCTTTGAGATGATACTTGACGGATGATTTTCCCTGTATCTCAAAGTTGGTCTTGTCTTTGGGGTCCATATAGAGCTTGGCAATGCGCATGTTAATGGCTCCACGACATGCTGAGCCAGCGTCATCCTGATGCTTATAATAGCTTAGTACCCCGTCCTCCAAGACGAACCATCTCAATTTGTATCCACTTGTGTAGTTTGTCCACTTTTTCAAGTAGCCTTTCATCTCTCGAGCGTCCTTCCCGCCAGCTACACTGTCTGAGGTTTGAGCCGAACCGGCACCTAGAATTGCTTTTTCTTGGATGCCTCTTTGAGCTGCAGCTGCAGCAGGCGACTTTCTCAGGATACTTCGTGTTCTGTCATCTTTTGTGACGTCTTGAGGGAGTTTTCCCTTGCGGTCTCGGCGGAAGGGGTCGGCTCCGTGCATTAGCAGCAATTGTATGAGCGTGGTATCCCTCTTGCGCGCGGCTTCATGTAGTAGTGTGCCTCCACTTTCAGCGGTACTGGGATCTGTTGCAAGCTCTCCACTATTGACGTCGAGGACGCTTTCAACGCGTGAGTCCTGAAGAATCGTCTGGAGCTGATCATAATCTTGCTTGACAACCAGCTTCTGAATGTCTTTGATAGTGGTATCGACGAACAATGAACGAGAAAGTTGTAGTTGCTGAAAGATGTCTGGCGTCTTGGCGAGATCTAAGGCGGATCGATTTTGGTAGTTCAGGAGGGAATCGTTGACATCTGGTTGGTCTAGTAATAGGCGGACAGTGGTAGGCCGCCCGAGCATGGCAGCAAGATGAAGAGGGGTGTTCCCACCACGATCTCGGGCATTGATATCTATGCTAGCCCCTGGCGTTATCTTGGCAACAAATAATATTTGCTCAAGCACTGAGGGATCAGCACACTGAATGGCTAAATGTAGGATCGTTGTGCCTTCTAAGGTTCCTGTCCCTGCTGCTGCACCTTTTTCTATATCCTCGCTGATGGTGGGCATGGTAGATGTTTCAGTCACAGCTTTGGTAATTGCTGCGCTGTCACCACTTCGTAGGATTTCGAACAGCTTGAACATCCGGACGGATTGCTGGATCGTAGAGCCAGTGTCTTGTTGTTTAGCAGCAGCGTCTCGAGTCAAAGCAGCAGTGCTGGGACTCGAGGTATCCATACCAGTGATACCGCTTGATGCCTTCGCTTTGTGACGAGAAGATCGAAGGCCTCCATAAGAGAGGTGGCTCGACGGGGCGGCGATTGTAGGAGAGGAGGGTTCAGAGCCGGCATCGGAAACAGCGATACTAGAGTCGCCGTCGGTGTCGAGACTCTTGTATTTGTCTCGGAGAAGCAGCGACTTGGCCAGAGCGGATTTGGAGCGCTTATGGCTGAGTTGAGGTCTTGTCAGTCGAATTTGGCTATACAGTGATACAAGATGCCACTGGAGAGTACTCACCCCTCAGCAGCTTTGTCGGACATTGCTATATGGCCAGTAGCAGGTGTCGCCGATGCTTCAATGGGTTGTAGGGTTGAAAGGGAATGGCTGTTCAGGGCATTTTCCAAATCTTAGCATTGTATACTGCCCGTATGGCATGGTTAGACCTTTGAGATCTCGGGGGGCCTGATCAAACGGTACGGCGCGGGGCGGAGTGCCGGCATGTCCCAGGCGTTGATTGAGTCGCTTACCGGGGCTTTCCTCTGGGTTCTGTAAGGTATGATTGATGGCCTCGTTATTATTCCGTTGTCTAATCTATACGTACTTTATCTATTTCAGGTACTGTTGTGGATTGGAGAAACATATAGCCGTCAAAAACTCCTGTGCAATCGAATAAAAATCTGGGACCTCAACTTCAACTAAAACCCCCCGAGGAGAATCATCGGAGCTCGTCCTATCACTTGCAGTATTAGCATATTGTCCGCTTAGATATCCATCTCGCAGTAAACGTTGAAGAGAATACTCAGGTATACAAAAGATTAAGGATGATTACGAAGCGCATTGCACCTCTGGTATCTTCGCCCTTGGTTTACACATCCTACAAGCACCTGCCATTCCCCCAATGCCTCCACACGACCGTCCCTCGAGTCGCCACTCCCCTGCCCATCACTGCCACTGGTCCTCCCCCAGCAGCTCCACAACCCGCGGCATCTCATTATGGCGAAAGAGTTGATCGACGGCGGCGGCAAGCCGAGCTGCTCAAGCGCGGACAAGACATGCGAGCAAGCCAGACGAAGCCAGGGACCGCTATAAAGAAGCGATTTTGGAAAGACGTGAGCGTGCAAACGGATGATGGTATGACTTAACCTTAGTGCGCTCAATTGCACCTGTGCCTCCACCAATATTGCCTACGGAAACAACTTTACTTGATGTGTCTGATTTCTTGTAGAGCACAATTATATAGTCAACCTCGACACCCGTGCTCTTCGCAATCCTACGACCAAGAAGCCCCTTACCATTCCCCGTTCAAAGCCATATCTTGCGACAGCGCTAGCTCTAGAATGGGATCTCCTCGTCTCCGCCCAGCAGGCTACCCGCTCCCACCTCATTCCACTGACCTCAATCAGCGCCCGCGCCCACGTCCTCGGCCTCGAAGATGGGGAGAACGAGCACCCGGCATCTTCTGGGACAGGAATACGCTACGATATCATCAATATGCTGCTACGATATCTGGATACTGATACATTACTCTGCTGGGCCCCTGCATCTACAGCAACGAATCCATCGGATAAGGACGTCAGAGGGGAGTCATTGAGAGACCTGCAAGTCCGAACTGCGCAGCCCATCCTGTCTTATCTTACGCAAAACGTATGGCCAGGTGTTGAACTGAAACCTACACTCGATGATGGATCTATATTACCGACCTCACAGCCTGCAGCCACGCGCGCAGTCATAAAGGGGTGGATGGCCGGTCTGCCGGCTTGGGAACTTGTGGGGCTGGAGAGAGCGGCATTAGCCGGCAAGAGTTTGTGCGTCGCAGCTCGATTGGTCTGCGAATGGAGTGAGTATTTGAAGCTAGGAGACATGCAAGGAGAGGGAGTGGGACGATTTGGCATCGAAGAGGCCGCCAAGGCATGTAGCCAAGAGGTCATCTGGCAGACTGGGCGGTGGGGAGAGGTGGAGGATAGCCATGATGTGGACAAGGAAGATTTGAGGAGGCAGTTTGGGAGTGTGATTCTGGTTGTAAGCGGGACAGGAGATACGAGAGAAGTCTAGACGATGTTGGCGACGTTCGAGGCATTGCATCGGCTCACATACAAGGAAGACCATCTAGGCTTTTGCACAGTATACAGGTGGTACTCTTACCTAACCACTGTACGGCATTCCGTACGGGCACGCTCTTCTCTAGAAAGGCCGTCTTTGTCAACAACAACAACAACGTCGAGGTTACAAGCCGCCGCAGCTGCTCTTGCATACACAGAGGGAGATACAGTACCCCTGTAGGCAGGCCGGTCCTTTCAGATCAAGCGGTGTAACTTTCGAATCGCAAGATGGCGGACGTCATACGGGCCCATCTTCTCGACAGCTTTCTGAAGTTGGCCGAGTGTTTTGTGGCTCGACTTTATCGGAAACGCAGCATTCAGCACCTCCAGCAATATGTACATATATAAGGGAGCGGTATTCAGTTAGTAAAGGGAGCTGAACGCTGGCCACTATGATTACAGTACTGGTACTATGGGTCGTACACCATAACGGCTAGCTAAGTTCTTCATCTATAGGTCCTGAGTCGGCGCGTTGCCCTCGGCAGCGCCAGTACCATAACTCTTTACGTGCTCCTTACCCGCGCCCTTATCCGCTTCAAACTCCTTCACCTCAGGACTGTCCAAGTGCTTCATCACTTGATCTGCCTGCCATTTCTTAAAGCTGAAACCCAGACCCTCGTGCGAATAGTCCTTGTCGTTCGCCTGATCTTTGTGATACTTGACCTGTATGAAGTCGCTGTCGATGGTGGACGGGTCGAGAGACAGGGAGACAAGGGCGTTGATGGTGGCGGTTTTGGGTATGACTTTGAAGGTCCATGACTATGCCAGGGAGTCAGCATGACATTGAAGGAATGGGGAAGAGAAGGACACCAACCTGCTCGTTTCGGAATTGAATCAGACCGGGCTCGTTCTTGACAATCTGGTACTTCTCGTTCTTGCTATCCTTGAACAGCTTCGGCAGAGCGAACCACTGGCCCGCCATCTTGTACCGGTCGTTCGCATAGACGAATTGATCGTCGTACACGCAATCAGGCGTATAACGCCTGACCTTTTGGACGGTAGGCTTGCAGCTATAGAGATCGATAATGTCATCGACGAGAGCTTGGCGCTCTTTTGAGAGTGGGAGGGATTTGGCAGGGTCGGGGGTGTAGTCTTCAGAAGGGTGTGTTTGGCGAGGCTCGAAGTTCTCTCCAGCGGCGGAAGCGGGGATGGAGGCCGACTCCATTTTGCTGTTTGAAGACATGCTGGAGGAAGTGGTGAAGGATCGCAAACTCGACCGGGTTTGATTGAGACGAGGGACGAGGACTCTTGAAGTGGGAACGAAAACGCCTTGAGGAATGCGGATGCAGGAAGAGAACATGTATTTTGGATGTATGAAAAGAAAGAAGGGGGAGATTTTGAGTGACTTTATGCCCCAAATGGACGATTGAAGTGCAAGAGAGGATTACGAGTACGAGGATGAGGCTTTGCTAAAGTCATGACGAAAGTAAACACTGACTGACTGACGTAGTCTCACTTACTTCTATTGTACTGAAGGATACCTTAATCATGACAGGTCCCAGCATAGTTAATTAATAACATCTCTGAAAATGAAGATCTCCCAAAGAAATGCATCAAAACATTATAATATTTCGTACTCGTACTTGCCAGCTATTCCATGGCTGTTGTTATGGAATGATGAGCATTGCCATTATGGGCAGTACAAGTACGAGTATATCAACGACGGCGTGGGATATACGTATCTCAATCAAAGAGCGTAGGAATATAATATCCAGCATCGAGAGTCCCTTCTTACACTGCATTGCATGCCATATTTAATACATGATGACTTTAGAGTGGTAGACGCGTGGAAAGTCTGTACTCCGTAAGACTGATTACATGAAGCGGAAAAGGCTTGCACCGAATGGCCCTAGAATAGCAGAATCCAAGGCTGACCGCAATAGAGAATTATATATTAATTTAGGAGCTTGCTAAATAAGATGCCCCTATAGCTCGTCAGTCCCACACCTCCAAATTTATCTTTCAATTTTCGTGGCTGACTTCCCTAAAGAGGGGTAGAGCGTTGCACTTGTACCAATTTCATGCAAAGGCCGATAGTTCAAATCTGTAAATGCTCCTGTTCGTAATTCTTACATTTCTTGCGCTGACTTCTACAAAGGTCTGGGGGCACATTTAATAATCAATCTTTTGGTTGTTGTTTTTTTAGCATTGCAGATTTTTTTTTGGTTGCTTTCTGGACCTTGTGTCCATACTAGAACTTACGGTGCTTTCGTGGGATTACGGCTCCAGTCTACTTTCCTTCACATTCTCGCATACCAGCCTTTCTCATCTCTTGCCCAAAGACAGCGACGATATCGAAGCTCTTGGCTAAATTGATGTGCAATGCTTTGCCTTTGCTTGCTTTATTTCCCCTTCTTGGGAACAGTTTGAAAGGCCTGATCCCTTTTCAGACCCAAACACCAGAGCCTGCGGCGGGGCCTTACTCTGGATTAGGGGGTTCCAATCGACATGTCAAGCACCTATCACTTATGGAAAATCCTGTACATTTGTGCCTCCTCTCTGCGTTCGCTTTCGCTGCCTCGCGCCCCACTTCCCCTCAATACAATCCGAAAAATGCATCAAATGCCCCCTGATGTCTCGTACAAACTTCGCATACAAGCTACCCGCTACAATGACTGCCACAGCGCTCATTGCCACCGGATATTGGAACTGCTCCGGACGAGAGAAAGCGATTGTCGTCGCGTACGAGCAGAGCTCAAAGAAGTTCTGAAAAGAAGCTTCAAGGGAGGAGAAAGATCCTCGTGAGTCAGCGTCAACGCCCTGAAGAGATAATAAGCATTAGTCTAATTTTCCGTTCTGATGTATCACGGCGATCTATACCTCCTGGATGATGGATTGTACGCAAAGATCAAATCCCCACAGTCCAACACGGCTCGTTATCACTCCGACTACCAAACTAAATGCGGCGACCGAAGCCGTACGCACGACCCAGAAGAAGCCAAGTGCTCCCACAAGACACGATATCTGCCAATTGATGAACCACAGACCCCCTCGTAGCGGACCGACTCTACCAATAGCTATCGGCGCAAGCCATGTTGCAGAAATCTCAATTGCAGTTGATAGCGTCCTCAAAACGCCAATTTGCGTGGAGGAGAAACCTACAGACAGAAGGTATGTCACCATTTGGCCGGAAAATGAGAGGACGGTGAAATAGAGGAGGCAGAGCGCCACGGAGGCAAAGAAGACCGGGTGGCGGGCGTAAATTGAGACGGTTTTGTACATAGACCGAATTTGGGCTACAAAAAGTAATCCAAGCCGCCAATGCGCAGGTACTTCTGACACGGCTGACGAGACGCTGTCAGTATTGTTTGAGACCGCAGATCGTGCCCGGAGTGCTGGTACTATGTGGTAGACCCTTGCGATAGCGAAGTATTCTATCAGCGCTGATGAAGCGTTCATGCCTGCGACAGCTACAATCGCTATTATTGTAGAATAGCCATCCACCAAAGCGATGGAAAGAGGACCGACAAGCTTGCAAACGAGGTCGATACGACGCATCTGAGAGTTCAGGACTTCGAGTCTGCACTCAGCATTCTCCGCTACGACAACGACCCAGTCCCGCTCGATCGCTATGAGGTTCATGATTGAGCATAATTTCTCCACACAAGCCAGAAGAATTAGCATAGATACGAGTAGAGGTCTGAAGGCAGGAAAATTCCAGACTTTCGTAGACAGAGCCCCAAAGCACAGACATGATAGTATCACAGCCGCTCGTTGACCGATGATTGAGAGCCTCACGGTTCTCAGACGATCTGATTGATCGACATACCGCCCAAACGACGGTGCAAAACAAATCGCAGATGCAGCACGCACAAGCGCGTATACTGACGAGGGTAACAAGGTGCCAGGGAAGATTCGTGCCAGAAACAGTACAGCACCAAACTCGAATACCCGAGAATTCCACGTAGATAGAAAGTGGGAAACGTAAAGGCGGCGCTTGATGCCCGATTGCTTCGGCATGTCTGGAAGATCAAGGACCTCGAAGCGGTGGATTTGGGAGCTGCCGCCAGGGGAAGTCCGTGGTGTAGGACTGGGAGACTCTTCAACAGGAAAAGGCGCTTGAGCCAGGAAAGGGACTTCATCCTCAGATGAGAGACCATCATGGGATGCAGCCGCCATTTCCGAGAACTGTGCTATCGATGGGCGTGGAGATACCGTTCGTTGCTACTTATAGGAGCCGATTGGCATGTTTTGTTTTCGAGATGTAGTTATTTCAAAGTGATGTGAATCAAGATCAATTCGCACAAATGGCAGAGAAGTTTACTATGTGGTATCATTGGAAGTCGGATGGCCCTGTAATAAAGGAATAGTATGCAAATCTCTGTCAGAATGTTCGAAGTGGGCTGGCTGCTGAACAATTATGGAGTCATCCATAGCCCTGACTACCATGCCCCGAGTGGCCACCATGGAAAGCTAATGGACAGGCTTAAGGAAATGTATATAATTGGCAGAAGTGTTTTATGATCTGTGAAGGGGCATTTCCCCTTTGCAGCAGTGCTAGCTTTCGCCCGGATCGCTAAAAGCATGGACATCATAGCATGTTTAGATTGCATTTTCATATACATTTTGATCGTCGACTACTGAAATGATGATGTTCCTGGGTATCATCATGACGTGCATAGCGCATACATGGTATCTGGTCATAGCCTCAAAATTCCCTGCCTAGTTTCTACATCAATGCCACTGACTGACAATTCTCTCAAGATCAAAAGCGGTATTGCACTGGCTGCCTAGTCGGCTGATGCTCCGGCACCACGGTATCATTCGCAGCTCCGAACATGGTCACATTGTTCGCTGACGCGTCCTGGCGATTGTTATAGCTTGATGAAGTTTGATAGCTCGAATCAAGAATGCTTGGCTGCTGCTTCTCTGGCGGCGGATTGGCTGGGGGGAGACCGAAACTTGGCGGTGCAAGGGGCGCTTGAGCGTCATGGGAGGAACCATGAGCTTCGTGCTGATCGTCAAAAGGATTCTGATCCTCAGGTTGCCGTATCTGCTTACGAGGTGGAGGGCCCATTGGAGGCGTGAAAAGACCGTTTCTGGGTTCATTTGGAGAAGTCACGGGCGCAGCTGGTGCCTCGTACGGTCCCGTGGCTGTAGACAACGGGGAAGCACCCTTGGCGCGCCTTGCTTGGAGCAGAGCCCGTTGATGTTTTGAGATCGCCGTTGCTAGCTGGTCATTCGTCTCGATTAGTGTTAGAAGTGTATCTTCATCCGGTGGTGGGTTGTCCGAGTGAATATAGTCTTGCATAGATCGTGTTGCTAATTGGCACCGATCCACAAACTCCTTGATAAGCTCGTTGCCTAATACTTCGTTCGCCGGTGTTGACTGGACAACCTGTGAAAGTAATTTGGCGGAGGTTTTGGCTTCTTCCACCCTCTGGGCTAGTTCGGCTGGTGGGGGTAGACCTCGTGGTTTGTGATTACGTGCGAAGTAATTCTGCTGATTCTGGTTGTTGGGGTTCCTAGGCGCCATCATATTCGGTTGTAAAGGCTGCTATAAGGCATGTTGGTAACCTGGGCCGCAGCTAAGGTCTCCTATACGTACCGCTGAACCAAATTGTTTGCCCATCCTCCCCTTTTCTTTTTTCCACATTTCGGTCAATGGAGCCAGCGTCTCATCGTTTGCCTTTTGGTTCTCGAAAGTGTCCAACGTCTCCCTCAAAATCTGCTGTACGCTCATATCCTTTCCGTCTCGCAACAGCTCCTTCACAGTACCGACGAACTTTTGATCAATATTTTTGGTGAAGCTTTTCCCTGGGTTGTCTGCCAGTATTCGTACCAGCATGATGGCATTGTATTGTACGTAAGCTCGCTGGAAATTCTCCTTGGAGAGAAACTTTCGTATACGAAAGGCGGCTTCTGATGCAGCCCTCGGACTTGACTCTGCAGCCTCGACTATTACGGGTAGATGCAGCACTTCCTCTCCCTTGTTTCGGCGTCAGCAGGCGAAGTGTTGCGTAAAGGCTCCAAAATCATACCTGATTGTTTGGTCCGCCCGACTCGCAAAATAGTCTCTTTAACAAGATTAGCAAGGCGGAGCTTCAATCTGCATTACTGGAAGAACTGACCACACCTCTAGAGACACTGGCTTCCGGTGAGTCACCGTCAGGGATCGCCTTCTCGGACTCCTGGCCTTCTTGCTGATTAGTAGCTATTCTTGCCTGATGCGGAAACTCTTTCAGAGAGGAAACTTACTCGGACGCCTCCCGATAGAACTCAAAAAGCGCTTATGCATGTTGTGATATGTAACTTTTTCCTAGTACGTGAGTATGTGCATATTGTACACAAGCTGAAGCTCGGGATTCAGCCGTACCAATATGGCAGTAAGCCGTAACTCTTCTCGGCGCGTCTGTCTTTGCGGCAGTATCCGCTTATTCCTCCGAGATCTTTCCTCTTTGGCTTCACTCCGCTGCTGGATACTATAGATTTATTGTAGGAGAGAACGACTGAATGGAGTCTGATATTGGTTTTTGAAGGCGGGAGTGAAAAGATGTCGCCGCTGAGGGCAGAGCCTCGTCTACATACGAAACGCATTCGTCAGCGAGGACGTGTAATCCTCCGTCTTGGTATGCTTAAATCCGACCTGTGATCAGATGATATTGCGCGCATATGTGGCAAACAGTCGACCAGTCTCTTAAGGTGGCTATCATTGAATAGCAGGTCTGAGGGTTGGTGAGCCCAGAGCTCGTTATTGGCTCTCTGCCGGCAGGCAAGATACCCTGAGTGGCGGTCGAAGCGGTACACATCTCTGGTAATCGAAAATAACAAGAAACAACAGCATCAACGAGCATCAACGAGGAGTGTTCTTCATTATTTGAGGGTCTACTGCAAGTTGAATTATCCAACGCCATTTTTTCCGCTTCTATGCCGAAACCCAACATAGCAGAGTCTCAATCCCTTAGGTGCCCGTTTCGCTGGCAACGTAACTGCTAATAATCCGGCAGTGGAACACTCGTATATACGCCGGGTACGACAGACTTCGATACGGATTAAACAAGGACAATGTACCAGCCAATGCTCCGAGAAAGTGCTGCGGCCTTGGTCAGGGTCCATTCATGCTTTTCAGGTTCACAGAACTTTCTCATGGTGAATTGTCCAAAGTTGGATGGCCGCAATGCTGCATCTTTGGCATTGCAAGGCTGAAAACAGACTGACAAATGAAGCTATAACGTTACACACACGTTACACACAGCAGAGATCACGTTTCCCCTCGAAGAAGTGATCAAGATCCGGAAGAGCAATACGGGCTCAATGCCGTATCACTACCTTAGGCAGGCCTTACAATAGTACGTTCTACTCTCGAGGCGTAACATGGGAAATTAGGGCACTAGATTATGGTCCACTATCACAAGGCTTTCGATCCCCAAAATGTACGGTCTGGAATCAAGCAGAGCATCGTGCAATCTAATCCTCCCAGTACTGAGTCCTGGATGTCTCATTGTCTCATGCGCTACGATAGTTGCATTTGCTGACTACAAATCCAAAATAATCGGTTGCCACGTGGACTGAGAGTTCACCTCAGACAAGGAGCAACATATAAGAGTGGCCTGCATCCATATTAGAGGCGGTCTTATCGTTCGCTGGAAGGTCGGATAATGAGGAATAGCAATACGGCACAAGAACTTGTTATATTTGAAGTCGAGATAAGAGATATATAAGCAGATAAACGGGATATATCACATCGCCGACCAACTGCGATAACTGTGGTCGATTAGGTGCGCGAGAAAGCCGGCGACCAATGTTCAGACGTGGGTGGCTATTTATTTTGGATCGGGCGCTGAGTATCCCTGTCCTCCTGCAATGGTATCGTCAGTGGGTGATGTGTACTAAGTACTATGGACTACAACCTATTGCGTACAAATTCTACAGATGTTCGATCCTATATCACACTTCCATTGAAAGAGAGCTTAAACCGCCGACCCTGATCCGTACCTTAAGCAGAAATGTCACAGCACATCCAACTGATGAGTTGACCGCATCGATCAAAGCAGATCGTGGTGGATACCGACCTGAAGGTCCTTGGATAACCATTCAATACGGCCTCCGATGCATCGTCATTTCTTGTGTGTGCACTTTGTTTTCTCCACCAATTCTCCATGACCGTCAACAACCCTCGTCTAGGTACGTTCTCTCTCAATCCTATGTGCCTCAGTGCCGGCAATGCTTGTCTGGGCACGGTGGTCTGTCTCACACCTTTCCCGTTGCTAGGCCTTACCAATTTCTGTCCAACTCATTCCTCAACGAGTGGTGTGCTCTTTTTACGATCGCTCTGATTATGGTCGCCCATAATATGCGTTCGAGGTCTTGGTCTAAGCAAATGCCGTAGGGTGATTCGTGTAAGTCCAATGATATCCTTTTTCCCGTTTAGGGATATTGGCCCTAATTGGGCATTCGAACGTCACTGTCCGTGATTGCTGCGTCCGTGATGTCATGGTCTTAAGTTGATCAAGAACATGTACTTCTAATTGTCCAGTCTAGTATACATATCAAGATGGAAGCCGATTTCCATGCCCTTCGCTCGCTAAATGCCATTCACAATCCCTAGCTATGCAAAAGTTTCCAAATCATGCTTCGTCGTCTTCGTTGTCGATAGGTTCCACAATAAGGTTTCCACTTCTTCCCAATTTGCTCATCACCGTGCCACTACCCTCGATATCGTACACGACCCGAGGCATTGGGGATACGAGACGGAACATGTACTTATGCTTATATCCTATAGGTTCCGTAGCCGCGGAAATATCTCCTCCCGCCTTGAGAACATTGTAGCATTCAACGAACGCGTAAAGCTCTTCCATCTTCACATTCTCAGCAAATTTGCGAATGACCCGCTCACCAGATGTTAATCGTATGCTGACTCGGGTGACCTCCCTAACGCCCGGACCTGGTTCTGCTGATATCGATTGCGCCCTCCACCGCTTCCATTGCTCTACCTTTTGAGCTTCTTGTTCTTCCGCGTCCGCCTTTGCTCTTGCTTCCTGCTCGGCCCTAGCTTGTACCGCTTCGGCTTCACGTCTCTGCCTTGCACGTTCTCGGTCTTGAGCTAAAGATCGCTCGTATGCGCTATTCTGCTCCTCTCGTAGGTTTCGTGCAGCTTGCTGCTCGTTTCTTGTAGCTCGCACTCGGTCTAAAGCAGCAGAATGTTGTGCGATTGCTGTTCGTAATTTGGCAAGAAACGCGGACGCTGGCTGGAGGCCTGTAATTCGAGCTATAGTTGACATCGATGTTGACGAATCCTGTGTGGTATGTACAATCAATGCGGCGAAGGGAAACTTGCTACAATTGAGGGTGTTTGATACTTGATAAGCCTCAGAGTCTTGGACATTCCCTGCCCACAGTATAATCTTGTTCTGAGGATCTTTCACGTAATTCACAACATCTTGAGATAACAACGTCTCCCGCACAAATGTCGAGTTGTCGTCATGTTCTGGAGAAAAGAGCACCACCATCAAAAACCTTAGCTCTTTCTTTGCCAAATCGTATGCTTGAGCATATCCACCCTCGTAGAACGGCAGTTCATGAGTACCGTATTCTTCCTCAAACTCTCTCGCAAACCGGGCTGCTGTATCCCTAGGGTTCAGTGGTCTTCGGCCAGTCCGCGACCTCGATGGAGTAGTTCCCCTGGATATAGCTGGGATGAGTCGAGGGAGGAATGGAAACATATATCCGAACAATGATAATGATCCAGTGAGTAATCGAAATATTATATTGAATGGGGTGAATAGGATGGAGAGCAGTCGAGGTGGTCGGTAAGTTTTTTGACCCTCAGGTTGAGGTACTATCCGAGGTGCGGGCTCTCGAGGTGGAGAAACAGGACCCCTAGGGAAAGACGATAAGCCATTCAGTAGTGTTTCACGCCGTAGGGACTGCGCTGGAGGAGTGGAGGATGGCAAAGAGGCGCGGGCTTCGGCAACTGGGTCTGGGGTTTCGCCATCGAAGAATTTGGCGATAGCGATCTGACAATACCATCAACCCTGCCCATCTAAATAGTGCCGCACAATATACAGAGTATGGCGTACCTGGACGTTCCACTCGGATCTTTGCAGTAGGAGAACAGCAGCAGAATGTTCTTGGTTCGTGACGGCTGTATATGTTCCCAAGGCAAGCTGCTGGCTCTCATTAAGCTGCATGGGATCGAAGTCTTGATTAGACATGGTGTTGGCGTAGGATACAATGACATGGATTGTTTGACTAGAATACAATTATATTGCAAGTAAATGATTTCGATGTTGGGTGTTGAGCGTCATGAGAGCCAAATAGCGAGCCTAGAAAATTGGTTGGTCCGTGCACCCTCAGGCCCAATGCGGGACATCAGCTCTAGAGAAACCACTCTACCTTATTCCTTACGCTTTGTCTTTGATAATCCCTCATTCTAATGGCTCCTTGCCCATGTTGAAGCTTCGCTTCGAGCTGTTCATGTCTGTCTATGTTCTTTTCACTTATCATATTTCATTTGCTGCCTATCAACCGCGCAATCTTACCGATCATATAGCCAGCTCCGACGCAGATATCACAGGTCTACTGGGATGAGGTATGTAATCCTCCCAGGAAAGATCTGCTTCTTACTCACTGAGTTGACAGTGCTTTTATACTTTCTCATTCAGAATGTCTGACCAATAGACCACGCCTGGGGCAAAATGGCAACGTTGACAAAGGGAACGGTGGAGGATGCACGGCGGCCTGAATCATCTCCGAGACCGAAGGGGCGTGGTAAGAGTCGGAACCTACTCTATTCGAAATGAAGACTACAGTACAAAACCGGGAGGGACACCTTGACTGATTAAAGTGCCGTGAAAAGAGAATGCAAAAGACACACTCTGTAGGAATGTGACCATATATGGCCATTGCCGCTATGAAGATAAAGGTGGCTGCTTCCTTAATCAGGTATCTTAGAAACACACGACTAATTGCAGTGCCAAGGTTGTGCTTTCAACCATGATCCAGTCAAAGCACAGCCAAACAATCAAGTGGAAAGGTGCATGAGTGCAATGTCCTCTCTTATGTGAAAATACTTACTAGCTTTTGGAATAGTATCAGGAAGCGCTTCAACATAGCATCACCGAGCTTCACACCTTCATCGCTTGCTGTGAATGGCAATCATGCTACAGCGAAGTCCCTAGGTCTTTCCCCCAAAGCGGCCAATGCTGCACCCTTCAAGCCTAGAACCCTTACCCCAGGTAACATCATAATTGGACCCTAGAAAATACATCGATGCTGAGCAACTATAGCTTCCAGCGTGGCTTCCTCATCTGTCTCCCCCACGACTGCATCATTAAAACAGTATAATCCTAATGCACCTGATTGGATAGCACCAGACGCCCATGAGTTCCTTCCTCAAACATATAGTACGGTAAGCATATATCTTGTCCATCTGTTTCTTTATTTGCTTCTTTCTTCTTTCTCAACAAACTCTCATACACTATGGCCATGGATGGAACACCAGACAGTGGAATCACCGAAGGCGACAAGGCTCCCGACATTCACAAAGGAAATATGTGTGGGAGAGGCAACGAGAACATTTCTCCTGAAGATGTTCATGAATCTGAGCATGATCCCTTCCTATGCTCACACGATCCACGTTGCTCTCCGGATGGTTTCCCCGGACTGTCCGGCAACGACCGAAAACATGGACGACGCTCCGACCAAGCTTCCGATTTTTGGAGTCGGGGAGTCGCAATTTGGAGAGCGCTTGACACTCGATCAAACGGCAATAAAAGAATTGGCGATTCGAACTCTCTTACAAAAGAGTCTGGCAACCATGCCACAGAAGGAGATACTGCTGAGTCTGTACCGACCCGTTCGAGAGATCAACTGCATTGCTCTAAAATTTTGTCTTCCCTGGAATCCGACAGCACTTCTGCAATCCCACCTAGAGTGGATCATCAAGCTCGGCCAGTGCCGAATTCTTCCGATCCGGACTTGAAGAAGGTCCCCAACAGTAGGAGTGAGC
This sequence comes from Xanthoparmelia taractica, assembly GCA_033085395.1. Lineage (NCBI taxonomy): Eukaryota > Fungi > Ascomycota > Lecanoromycetes > Lecanorales > Parmeliaceae > Xanthoparmelia > Xanthoparmelia taractica. Next base: position 114,551 of record JANQBS010000090.1, on the reverse strand, counting down.
CATTGGGTCCCCCACCAGAGGATCCTTCAAGGAGTTCGGCCTCCGATGTTGCAGGGCTTGTCCAATCGCTAGAGCTTGAAATCAAGAAGTGTCGGAGTACCACCGCAGCAAGCGTGTCAAATTCCCCCACAAAGTCTCGTGGCGGCGATGAATACGATCAATTAAAGGGTGCTGACGATATACCATTGCACGCTGATCGTGTAGGGATTTCCATCACGACCCATGTGGAGATTGAGGACGACCTACAAGTCCCGCCGTGCACTGGAAAATCCAAGCCCGCCATACCCACGGGCCCAAGGTTACATTACCGGCCGTCCTCTCGTCCAAGCTGGGGCTCAGAGCTGTATCCCCCAAAGCGTCGACAAAATCTGGAGACACCGCCGAAACCATCCCTTGAACCCAGATACAAAGAATCGTCTAGCGCCAAGACTACTTCACGCCTTTCCGAGTCTCCCTCCGTTACACCCATCACTCCCATCACTCCCACAAGCAATCGCAGAATTCAGCATCTGAAGTCCCTCAGCGCAGATGCTCCAGCATTCCATCCTCGCTCGCCCTCAAGCTCACCCATTACACCAATAAGCTCTTATAGAAATGACCACAAGAGGTCAGTCAGCATTGGATCTAGGCGTTCCTTTCCTAGCCGTGTATCAGTCATGCCGAAGACACCGTCCCGACAACATAGCGTCCGGCATTCCAGACATACCAGTATGGGAACGCCTTCCATCCCTATTGAATCAGGTGTCCTCAGAAACCTTGGGGCACCATCTCAACCGTCTCCCGGCTATTATTACCCTGAGCCACATCAGCACACCCCGGAAGGACAAGGACAGGTTTTCGACATCCATGGATCCATTCCGCTTCAAATGCCAGCCCAGTTTTCCGATTCTTTTAGCCCCAACATGCCTCCCCTTTCTTCTTCGTTCCATTCTTCTAACAACAACACAATCTATCAAAATGCTCAGGTGTACGAACAGGGCGAACATGACGCCGAATACTCCCAATCCAATCACTTCGACTCTTACACCACTTCCCAAGCTGCGAATGCTGCTCCAAACGCCGCCGATCTGCATCAGAACGGAAATATTTATACACAAGATACGAATGGGTATGGTCCAAGATATTACTCCAATCATACAGATCCCACACACCAGGTATGTTTCTGCCCGCTTCGCATAGACCATGCAGGCTAATAAAGACTCAGCTTAATCAAAATCTTTACTCACCTTTGGAGCCTCATCGAGAACCCTCGAAGCCCAACCAAAGGACTGCGAAAGACCTATTCATCCCAGAAGACCTAAGGCTGAAGCTCCACGCCAGGACCGAGGCAACCTTGAGGGTCTTTGCTGGTAGGTTTCTATGACCAATAAAATCCAGTCATCATGATTGCGGAATTGCTTATCTGAAACTTTTAGTAATGAACGCACCCGCCGTCGAACATTACCATACTCTTACTCCATTGACAGCCGTGAATCAACAACAAAATCAAACATGGCATGGATATTCCAGCACCACTTATAAAGCTGTATCTGCCAAGGACGGACGAACTTACTGCCTCAGGCGTATACATGGTCGGTACTTGTACACTGAGTAGAGCAAACGTTTGATCACTGATACCTACACAATCTAGATTTTCGAGCCACAAAAGTCAATGAGAACGCCATTTACGGAGTTCGCAAAACGTGGACAGCTATTAGAAATAGCAGCGTCGTATCGCTGCACTCTGTCTTCACAACCCCGAATTTTGAGGACAGTTCCTTAATCGTCGTTTCAGACTATCATCCTGATTCGAAAACGGTGGCTGAAAAGCATTTCAGCCAGACGCCTGGCCGCTCCAACCGCAATACTCCGCCTCTCATCTCTGACGATGTCCTATGGGGCTACATTGTCCAGATCACTAACGCGCTCAAAGCTGTCCACTCCGCAAAACTGGCTGTCCGCGTTTTTGAACCAACAAAAGTGATTGTAACCGACGAAAACCGTATTCGCCTCAGCGGCTGTGCCTTGGAAGACTTGCTGGATAGTGAGGCTCACGATATCGCAGATCTACAGCGCCTGGATTTTCACAAATTTGGCAATTTCATCCTAGCGCTGGGCACAAACAACATGTCTAGCTCGTCTAGAGTACGGGTAGTTGATGTCTTTGCACAAAATTACTGCAAAGGCAACCCTCAGCTCAGAACCGTCGTTGAATGGCTTCTGGGTCATGACAGACCCGAGAGTAATGAGGGTGTTGATGTTCTTATCAAGCTGATTAGTTCTAATGCCATTGATGCTTTCAATTCCTCCCTTCAATTGAACGATGAGTTATACTTCTCCGTCAACAAGGAGGTCGATAATTCCCGCATTGTGCGCCTTATGACGAAACTCAGCTGTCTGAACGAGCGACCCGAATACGAGCTTGATCGGACGTATTCTACACAAGGTCCTCGCGCGGTGCTGAGCCTGTTTCGCGACTACGTCTTTCATCAGGTCAATGCTCAAGCAAATCCTGTAGTGGATATGGGCCACATCTTGTCTTGCCTAAACAAGCTGGATGCAGGCATTGAGGAGAGGATCGCTCTGACAGCAAGGGATGAACAGTCCATGATCGTGGTTTCGTACAAGGAGTTGAAAGGGGCCCTCGAGGGCACGTGGCAGGAGCTGATGAGGAGATCGGCAGGGTAAGGAGAGAGGATAGAGGCCGAGAAATCAGACGTTGTATTGGATCCTGTACCCCGTTGGATGTGAACACAGGCTGGTGTTGGACTATTATGGCGTGCTGGGAAGACAGCGTATGATAGGTTCCATGAGCGGGCTAAGATGAGTGTACGATGCTCTTTATGGCTCGAAGACCATTACCGAAATTAAATAGAACAAAACATTCACAGAATTTCATACTCATAGCTAATCTCCGGGAATCATCGTGTTCTACGTCTCTGTTTAGTGATGAGATCGAAGCTGGCCTCTTTGTAGACTGATCAGACCTCAGGTTCTCAATCTCGGTGCTGCCCAAGGCTTCTATGCTTATCATTCGCAGTCCCCACCCCAACCGCACAGCTTCGTATGCTCGCCGGTCTTGCCTGTTTACATTTTGTGATCCTCCGAGTCGGGGTTGAAGGATAGCTACAATCTCGGACTTTCTAGTCCGAGCCAGAATTGTATAGGGTATCAATTGCACGGTCACTGCTAAGAACAGTAAACCTCTTCTTGTGCAAGTGTTTTGTAGTGTATAGAATGCAAGCTGGAGAAAGTGAGAATAAGCAACCATTACCACCTTTTTCTCTCGGCTCACGGCCACGCCTTTGCGCAGGATTTTGAGGTGTTTGAGCCTTGTGTGGGTAGCATGTAGGGTACGTAGCCGCTCGTAGTCAGTGTATTGGGTAACTCAAGGATATTTTGCCTGTAAAGAGGCTTGCTTCTGATTCACAAGGGACATGCTCCCCAGCGATACTATATACAGCTCTCAATCCTGCATCATGGCTTCGTACCTGTATTGAATGGTCAGCTCGATGTCCCATCCCGAGTGAGTAATTGAAAGAGCGTACCTCTTCCCCCTGAAAGCCCAAACACCCCAATTTCCGCAACTAACATCCGCAGGGTCATAGTCGTTTAGATCCCACCTCAAACTCCGAAACTTGTTTTCTCCAGGCTTCATCAGTATATCCATCTCTCCACCCATCTTCTCTTCTACCCATTTTCGGTCTCTTTCCATATCCCACTCTGTGTAACCGGTGGAGATTATAGGCACTTTAGTTTCCAGCAACTGAGGGAGCGTTTCTGCCCACTCGTGCGAACTGGCCGGATGGCCTAAGCCAGGATGAAAAAGAACGAAGCAGTCAAAGTAGGGGTCAAAAGGCTGGAACAGCTTTGCTTGGTGTAGCGTATGGTAGTATTCGACAATGGTACTGATTTTCATCTCATGACTTATGCGATCCTCCACCACGGCCCCAAATGGATTCCTGGGCGTTCGCTCCGGAAGTGGGAACTCGCCGTCTCGGTTAGCCATGGATTCTGGGCCTATGAAGATTAGGTGGAAGGCAACGCGAGGAAAAAGGAAAGACAGTTGTTGCCACACCTCGCGAGGAAGAGAGGATTCGGCGCGAGCTCCGAGGATGAAGATACGCATGGGTGGAGGACTTAGACGGATACCTTTCATGGTACCGTCGGCGCCAGTTCGGGGAGGATGTAGAGAGTAGCGGAGGGCAGTGAAGGATTTCAGACCTTCGGTCGTGAGCCGGCCATTTTGACGGATATCGTACGGGCTGAGTTCCGAGAGGATGCTGCCGATAGTGATAGGGTACGTCAGGAGCCTGGTCACTTGACGTAGCGATCTTTCTTCGTTGATAGCCTCGTATTCACGCGTGTACAGGTACGTATCCCAATTGGTCATATTGACCAGTGCCTCTTCCATCTGTGGGCCCGGGTATTCAAATTCTGGGAAGAAACGTCCGGAGCGTAGATCGTGGTCATCCTCATTGATCTCTCGAAGCGTGTCACATATCTCCATGTGGGCCTCGTAATCATCAGCCCAATGTTCTTCTGAACATGACACTGGAATACCGCAATCGGGACATTCGAAGCGGACGAAAGCCGGGGGCAGCGTTGACTTTCGTCCTTTTCTTGCTTCTGGGTCGTGGGGAGACAGCGGCATCCGAGTTTGATGATGGGACGGGTGAGGACAATAGGCATGAGTCTTCATAAAAGCAGCCCTTCGCCGTATGTCCGGTGATGGCGAGTCTGAAAAGTGGTGAAAAAGGTTATTGGGTTGGAGTAGGACGTTGCCGGAGAGAGTGGGTGAACCCGTATTTGCCGGTCCAGGAACTGTAGCTACTTCCGGCGGCTCATCTACTGAGGTTTGTCCTTGATATTCCTGAGAGGTGACAGCGCGCCGGTGCATTGAAAGCTTGGAAATTGTTGCATTTTGTATGCTCGGTCTCGTACTTGTGGATTTCCATCTGCGCTGGGGGGTTGAGCCGTATAACTGAGTGTGGGTATTAAGATTAGTGAGTCTTCTAAGACTATGCAGGCACCTTGAGCACGTGTATCCAGACTGCATGCCTACTGCTGCTGTAGAAAGACAACATCACCTCGTAAGCTCTGATATCATGAATGGTCAGCCCTATTCAGCCCTATCAAAATCGAGATCCGCGCTAACAATTTCACTTGGGAAGTTCGCATAAACTTCGCTTTACCTAGAGCTTCCTTCGAATCCAAAGGCTTCCCTTCCAAAATCTGGAAGCCGACAATTTTCTAAAGGGTGGCATCAAGCTTGACGTAACCTAGCCATCAGATTGATAGCCTGCGGGCTGATAGGTCACAACATGGCAGCGACGTCGAGCATGTTCATGTACTCCCTTACAATCCAGCCGCCCTCCTCCATAACACAGGCCATACTCGGGCAGTTTGCGGGTACCAAGGAGCAGCAGATAGTGACTGCCTCTGGCTCTCGACTCACCATCCATCGGCCAGATCCTGCTCAGGGCAAAATCGCAACAATCCTGTCTCAAGATTTGTTTGGCATCATACGGACATTGGCAGCATTCAGACTAGCGGGCAGTAACAAAGGTATGTGCCATATCTATTGGCTTTTGAACCTACATTTAGTGATTCTTGAAGTACGGAGAGGCAGCTCCACCGGACCATCCAGCAGCCACAACGGCTGTGCTCGCTCTAGATGCGCAATATATCGTGAATAATTCGGCTGAGACTGGTGTTTAGATTATATCATCATAGGATCCGACTCTGGGCGCATCACCATAATAGAATACGTCCCCTCTCAGAATCGCCTCAACCGGCTTCATCTCGAGACCTTTGGCAAATCAGGCATACGGCGGGTAATTCCAGGACAGTATCTCGCAGTGGACCCAAAGGGTAGGGCATGCCTCATAGCGTCGGTCGAAAAAAACAAACTCGTCTACGTTCTAAATCGAGACGCACAGGCTGAATTGACAATATCCTCTCCACTCGAGGCCCATAAAGCACAGACGTTGGTGTTCGCACTAGTTGGACTTGATGTTGGATACGAAAATCCTGTCTTCGCGGCCCTCGAAGTCGATTACACAGAATGTGATCAAGACTCAACGGGTCAAGCTTTTGACGAACTGGAGAAGCACTTGGTCTACTACGAGCTTGATTTGGGATTGAACCATGTCGTCCGAAAATGGAGTGATCCTGTGGATCGGACAGCAACCATGTTGTTTCAAGTGCCTGGAGGTGCAGACGGACCCAGTGGAGTGCTTGTGTGTGGACTCGACAATATTACTTACAGGCATTCCAACCAAGACCCATTTCGAGTGGCCATTCCCAGGCGAAGAGGAGCCACAGAAAACCCTGAGCGCAAGAGATACATAATCGCTGGGGTCATGCACAAAATGCGAGGCGCTTTCTTCTTCCTGCTGCAAAGCGAGGATGGAGATATGTTCAAAGTCACGCTTGAAATGGTGGAAGATGAAGCCGGCCAACCAACTGGCGAAGTCAAGAAATTGAAGATCAAATACTTCGATACCGTTCCCATAGCCACCAACCTTTGCATTCTCAAAAGTGGCTTCCTGTTCGTTGCAAGTGAAACAGGCAACCACCATTTCTACCAATTCGAAAAGCTCGGGGATGATGATGAAGAGACCGAGTTTGATAGCGACTCATTTCCTGTGGAACCGACCGCAAAGTACGATCCAGCGTACTTCCATCCGCGAGGAGCAGAAAACGTCAATCTGGTGGAAAGCATCGATTCAATGAATCCGCAGCTTGACTGCAAAGTTGCAAACCTTACCGAGGAAGACGCGCCTCAGATATACTCTATATGTGGGAGTGGGGCACGAAGTTCGTTTCGAACGCTCAAACACGGCTTGGAGGTTAACGACATTGTGGATTCGGAGTTACCGTATGTCCCATCGGCTGTCTGGACTACCAAGATCACCCGCGGCGACGAATACGATGCTTACATTGTGCTCTCTTTCAACAATGGGACCTTGGTCTTGAGCATAGGTGAAACAGTAGAAGAAGTCACCGACACCGGATTTCTTTCATCTGCTCCAACACTCGCAGTCCAACAGCTTGGCGAAGATGCCTTGATTCAAGTTCATCCCAAAGGTATCAGGCATATAAGAGCAGATCGACGAGTCAATGAATGGCCAGCACCGCAACATCGATCCATCGTTGCGGCGACAACAAATGAACGACAAGTCGCGGTGGCTTTAAGCTCCGGGGAGATTGTCTACTTCGAGATGGATCAAGACGGATCCTTGGCAGAGTACGACGAAAAGCGAGAGATGAGCGGTACCGTGACGTGCTTGAGCCTTGGCGAGGTTCCAGAAGGTCGTGTACGAAGCCAGTTCCTCGCAGTCGGCTGCGATGACTCCACTGTGCGAATACTGAGTCTGGACCCGGACTCTACGCTAGAGAACAAATCTGTTCAAGCTTTGACTTCCGCGCCGAGCGCGCTCGCAGTCATGGCAATGGCAGACTCAACCTCTGGTGGATCCACGCTTTATTTGCATATAGGTCTCTATTCTGGCGTCTATCTTCGCACAGTCCTCGATGAAGTCACTGGTGAACTATCAGACACGCGAACGCGCTTTCTCGGTCCTAAGCCTGCCAAGCTGTTTCGAGTATCTGTGAAAGGGCAGGCATCTGTTCTTGCACTCAGCTCTCGGCCATGGCTTGGATATTCTGATACTCAGACGAAAGGCTTCATGCTCACACCTTTGGACTATGTTGGATTAGAGTATGCTTCGAATTTTAGCAGCGAGCAGTGTCCGGAGGGAATGGTCGGGATCGAGGGGAAGAGCTTGAGGTGAGCCCCTTATCATCGTTTCAACCCCGTTTAAGTCTGCCACACATGATGACGCACAAGCGGTTTCCTCCGATGTCATCTGCGACTATGAGGAAAAACCCTTTTATCACTTCCAATTGTTCCTTCTGAAATATGGCTTTCCCCCCTTCACACGAACAGCTTACAGTGCTACTTACTCCATTGGGGCTAATGTACACCTACCTAGGATCTTCTCCATCGACAAGCTGGGCAACAATCTCCTCCAGCAGTCGATACCCCTTACGTACACCCCACGTAAATTTGTCCGGCATCCAGACCAACCTTTGTTCTACACAATCGAAGCCGACAACAATACCCTTTCACCGTCTACCAAGCAACGCCTTTTGAATGATTCCACCCTCACTAATGGTGACGCCGCTGAGCTCCCACCCGAGGAATTTGGCTATCCTCGTGCTCAAGGCCATTGGGCGTCGTGTATACATATCGTTGATCCCGTAACCGCGAAAGCTGTTCTTCAGCGGATTGACCTAGAGGACAACGAGGTTACCGTCAGTATAGCAGCTGTTTCATTCTCAAGTCAGGATGATGAAACTTTCCTCGTAGTGGGCACTGGCAAAGACGTCGTGGTGGCTCCGCGATCATTTACTGCCGGCTTCATCTATGTCTACCGGTTCCTCGAAGATGGCAAAGAGTTAGAGTTCATCCACAAAACCAAAATCGAGGAACCTCCACAAGCCCTGCTTGGCTTCCAAGGTCGTCTCTTAGCCGGTGTGGGCAATGAGCTTCGCATCTACGACTTAGGTCTCAAGCAATTGCTACGAAAATGCCAAGCCCAAGTGGTACCTAATCTTGTCGTCGGTTTACAGACCCAAGGCAGCCGCATCATTGTCAGCGATGTGCAGGAGAGTGTTGTTTACGTTGTCTACAAATTCCAGGAGAATCGCTTGATACCCTTTGTGGATGATGTGATTGCAAGATGGACGACGTGCAGCACCATGGTCGACTATGAGACCGTTGCTGGTGGCGACAAGTTCGGAAACATTTGGCTGCTACGTTGTCCCCAAAAGGTCTCCGAAGAAGCCGACGAGGATGGCTCGGGCGCTCATCTCATCCACGAGAGGCAGTACCTCCAAGGCGCTCCAAATCGTATTTCCTTAATGTGTCACTTTTATGCACAGGACGTGCCTACAAGCATACAAAAGACGCAGCTGGTGGCTGGAGGACGGGATGTCCTTGTCTGGACTGGCTTGCAAGGAACTTTAGGAATCTTTGTGCCATTTGTCAGCCGAGAAGATGTCGACTTTTTCCAGACATTGGAACAGCATCTAAGAAGTGAAGATGCACCTCTGGCTGGCCGAGATCATCTTATGTATCGGGGATATTATGCGCCGGTTAAGGGCATGATCGATGGAGACTTATGCGAGCGGTATGCGTTGCTGTCCAACGACAAGAAACAGATGATTGCGGGAGAGCTGGACAGATCGGTTCGGGAGATCGAGCGCAAGATATCTGTAAGTCCTACCCTACCCATATCCACAAAGCTCGAAATGGCTTACGGACCTGCAGGATATGCGAACAAGAGTAGCGTACTGATCATGATTGATGGGAACCAAGGAGAGTCGGATGCCTTGGACCCTGAGTCAAAGAAAACAGTGCTAGGGCGATGATTGTGGTGTACATACATCATCAATATCCATCAGTTAATATTTTGACTGTCCATCCTGCCCTTCCTTGCCTCTCAAACCTCCCAATACCCAAGTCTCTCGCCTCGCTCGGTCTTCCGCTTCCCCATCGCTTGATCTTGAGCTGGATGCCAATCTCACCTGTGTGAGTGGTATGAGACAAGACTGATGCTCGAAAATATTTGAGTGCGAGATCATCCATCAAGTTTGGCCGTTTGGTCAGATATTTATCTAGGATGTATCGGCGTAATTTATTGATTCGAGACAGGCGGATGTCTCTTACATGAGCCAGCAAACCACGTAAGAAGTCATTGTCAGGAACTATAGTACTTTAGCTGGAGGAGTATTAGAGAGAAGCATCCTTCTTCTCTCAAAGGTGTGTTTGCGATCTGGCCAATTGATGGTAAAACCTAGTGTTAATAGAAGCAGATGCACTTTTCTAAACTTTTGATATGACCTACTTTCATGAATCTGTCGTTGGATGTATTGTCGTTGGAAAGAACGACTAGTGAACTCTCTGTCCTGTACATTAGCCATCGCTCACCCAATATTTCTTAAATGCATCATGCACTAATACTGAGGTAAACATGCATTTCTCACACCACCGTCCTTACCCTTCATTTAACACAGTTCGTTCAAGTGAAGTAGGCGGATTGGAGTGACAGAATATCCTCAACGTTTATTTACCCTCGTCAGTGATCATTATTTATCGTTTATCATTAATAAGGCTACTTGTGTCGTCCATTGACCGCCTACACTGGCCATAACGTCGGCTCGCCCTTAAAAGTCTCAACTCGACACATCAATACTGCAGGCTGCAAATATAGGTACGTAAACTCGACTGGGACAGCAAAGTCGCGGACTACCACCACCTCGGAAAGACCTGGATCTGATCGACAAGTTTGCGAGCCATCTGGATGCCATCATCGGTGTCTTTACTTACGTACCTTGTCGGTGCGAGTCGAAGTCAACGAAGCCATCATAGCAACATCGGCACAAGCAGGCAGATATGCCGTGCCCCTAAAATCTGTCTGCTAACTTCTGCATAAGCCGCAGTGACGATTTGAACGCCAGAGACAGCCCCAGCCAAAAAGGCGACTCTCATTTATAACCTCAGCAATGGCGTTATCCTCGCATCAGACCTATTACGAACTACTGGGCATCACCCAACAAGCAAATGTGAAAGAGATCAGAGACGCCTACCACAGACTGGCTTTGAAGTGTCACCCAGACAAAGATCCTTGCAATCCTCGAGCCGTTGCAGCCTTTCAAAATGTCAGTAGAAGCCCCATATTACAGAACCTGCCATGATAGTTGACAAGCGTATCTACTTTGACCCAGCTCAGCGCGGCCTATGAGACACTCTCCAATGAACATTATCGAAGGAAGTATGACGCGATTCTCTCATCAAGCCAAAGGGCAAAGCAATCGCCACAGCCAGCTTGGCCACCTCAAACATCATCCGACCCTAGCGTTGCGACCCGTATGTGGCAAGAAAAAATGCGAAGCCGGGCTTGGGACTGGACGAGCAGAGCACAAGAAAGGGCGAATCAAGCACGCCGTGAAGATGATGAATACTGGAGCGGCCCAACGTATTTTCATGGTGCTACTGACAGTAATGGACGGGGCGAGCAAAGGAATCCGATGCAGAAGGATAGGTACAGTTCCGAGCATTATGAGCGACAGCGTGAAGCCCGCAACGAAGCTCGCAAGGGGGCCGAAAGAAATAAGAGTGATACACGAACATCACCACCGGAGTATCTGTTTGATCAGGGCACAGGAGAATTCAAGGCCGGGGCAGACAACCACAAGGAACAGCAAGAAGCTTGGGAAAAAGCCGAAAGAGACAGGCGTGAAGACGACGGCTATTGGGGGAAGCCACCGTCCCAACAGTATCCTGACCCAGACTGGTCGGACAAGGTACAGAAGGAGTACCAAGAGAGACTCAAGAGGGCGAAGAAAGAACGGTCAAGTCACAGAAAGGCAGAAAGAAAGCAATCCGAGAAGAAATGGCCGGCTGAGCTACTGCTCTTGCTCTCCAAGATAATCAGCATCCAAGCCGATATTGAAAAAACAGGAGCCATGGTGGGTAAGTCAAAAAGGGCAATGAAGGTACGTTATTCCCAGAGTGACTTCTTTTTGAGACTTAGTCTTGGGTCAGGAAACATATTTTGGGTCCAGGATAAGGCCCTTCCTCCTAAACATGACCTACAGGATGGTCCTATATCCCCATTGCATTTCATGGAATGGGCGCCTTTCCCCCTATTTGTTCTTGTATAATTATCTTGGTCGTTGAGTCTATCTCTTGATGACAGCATGCTGACTCCAAGATCATCATTAGGATGAAAGAAAAGACGAGGATCAAGAGTATATCTTTGAGCTAGCAATCAAGCGAAAATCTCTGGAAAGGCGTCTCAAGGAGTGCCTAGATGAGTATAAGCGAATAGCGAAATTAATGAGAGATCGGGGTCGGGAGCAAGAAGCGAATGAAGCCGACGTCAAGCTGCGAGAGGTGTGTACATTCACAGCCAAATCCTCCACGTTGTTAGCTCTACCTAAGTCGCAGGAAGTGATTTAGAAATGACAATTGCTTCCTACGCTAACTTTAGCTCCCTGAACGGGCTTGCGCTCGAGGTCGAGTTCTTCAATTGGGCATGCTGACTATGTTTCTGTTTCAGGCAAGGAAAACGGCCGCAAGAAATGAGAGAACTGCTCGCAAAGAAACTGAGCAAGCCAGTTCAAGGACAGAGACACATACCAAAGGAAAATCAAAGAGTGACCAAGCGCAGCCATCAACTAAGAATGAAGGCTCTTTGTCCGATCAAAGGCTGACCACACCTCAAGCAGCGAGACCTTATGGTGGCAAGTGTACCGAGGCTGAACAACCACCGAGGATGACGCTGCCTATGTATGACGGGCAGAATGATGAACGACCTCCAAGTGAATATATGGCTATCCCAAGAGTGAGCTACGACGGTTCTGACCCCGATCGAGGCTTCACTGAGGAGACGCCCGAACCTTCGGTTGCTGGGGAGGACAACGAATATGATGACGAGGATTATGACCCTCCTTTCTGCAACGACTTCCATGATTCGCATCTGGAAGTCCACAGGGGATTCTGGGACATCATTGATTCCGAACATGAATGCAACTTCTGTCACAAAGTCTGTACGGTCATGCGATGCCCGAGCTGTGATGTACAGGCTTGTACGTACTGTAAGGATAGATACGGCTAGGTTGTTCAAATTCTCAAAGCTCGAGTTGTCCGGGGCATGGTTGGTTATATGACATTGATGATGTTAAGGAGGAGCTAGTAATCTAGGGCTGTGAAAGCAGATCAGTGTCCCTGCCAATCAAACAAAACAAGATGCCAGATTAGTCCAGAAGCTTGGTTGACGCTCTGTATCCATTTCCTAGGTAGGGTTTTGCCCAACATCTTTTCAGTAGTGGCCGACATCCAAAAACTTCAATTGGAGAACGTTCTTAGTAGGACTTCGGAATTACTTGGCACGCTCTTGAAGGGGCATTGTGCCGGGTGCGACCAGATGTTCTGGGTCTCAACAATGCAAGATCAATGGGTCCCTCTTCGTTGTAGGTTGCTCACCGTACTGACGGTGTTCAAAATAATGAAAGTGCATTGTGGAATAGCTTTTCAGCTGAGCATCTGAGTACCCTCTGCTCTCAACATCTTGTCCACCTTCCTAAAAGGGGTAAGAGCACTACTTAGTGCAGGTACACGAATACTGATAACGCAGATAAGAAATTTACGAAGCCTAACCAATTCGTTGATTTCTGATTCGCCAAGGCGTTCTGCTTGTCGAATTGACTATCGCGAAGATGTACAAGTCGACAGCCGCGAACCTGGGACATCATCTACGGTCCTTAGAATCAGACTTGCAGACCTGACCATGGAACCCTATGATCTCCTTGTCATCAATGGTCTGGTTGTCACCGCCTCGGATATTGGCCACTATGACATTGCCATCAAGCACGAGAAGATAGCCCTTCTAGCTCCAAAGGCCTCGTTGACCGGAATCGTAGCGACGAGGGTCATTGACGCGGAAGGTGGATATGTCATGGTATATTGAGCTTTTCCAGGCGCTGATTCAGACGTGAGGTTGACCTGAGCCCTCCTAGCCGGGAGGCGTTGATGCTCACATTCACCTCGATGAACCGCCGCTGTTTGGCAAAGGAAAAAGTGCAGACGATTATGAAACGGGTACACCATACCTACTATTGGGCATCACCAGAGCGCTTAAGGAACAACGTTAGGAACTAGATCAGCAATCTGCGGCGGCACAACCACAGTCGTACGTATAAATGGCATGTTTCAAGAGATAACCTTCACGAGGATTGTCATGTGACTCCTTTTCCTTCGCAAAGAGATACAACTGACTCCGAAAACCCAAAGGTAACATTCGCACCTCAAAGTAAAAGCGATCCCGCCCTCCTCCCCGTCCTGCAACAAACGCACATGAAAGCAAATCAGAACTGCTACACGGACTACTCCTTCCACCTCCTCATCTCCAATCCTACCCCAAGCGTCCTCTCAGAGTTTCCCGCCCTTCGCGAACGGGGTGTTTCAAGTCTGAAGATCTACATGACATACGAAGCTCTCCAACTCCGCGACAACCAGATCTTAGACGTCCTCTTGGAAGCGCGCAGGAACGGCATCACGACATTAATCCACGCCGAAAATGGGGACATACTCTCCTGGATGACTAAACAGCTCGAGACTAGAGGACTGTATGCGCCAAAGTACCACGCTACCTCCCGTCCTCAGGTTGTGGAAACGGAAGCTACGAATCGTGCTATCGCTCTGTCTTCTATCATTGACACACCTATCCTGATCGTACATGTCTCCTCTCCATCAGCGGCTGTCCATATCAGGCAGGCGCAGACCCAGGGGCTGCCGATCTATGCGGAGACATGCCCGCAGTACCTCTTCCTTACGCGTTCCGATCTCGATAAGCCAGGATTCGAAGGCGCCAAATGCGTCTGTTCACCGCCGCCGCGGGAAGGATCAGAGGACCACGAGGCCATTTGGCGTGGACTCGCGAATGGTACTTTCACTATACTTTCATCAGACCACTGCCCGTTTGTCTACGACGACGGTGAGAGGGGTAAAAAGAGCGTGCTGAGTGAGGAATACCCCGAAGGCAGATTCAGATACATCCCGAACGGCTGCCCGGGCGTGGAGACAAGGCTGCCGCTCGTACTTTGTGAAGGGGTCAAGAGGCTGGGGTTGAGCAGATTCGTGGAAGTGACGAGTACGAACGCGGCCAAGCTGTACGGGCTGTATCCGCAAAAAGGGGCATTATTGCCGGGCTTGAGCGACGCGGACTTGTGTATCTGGTATGCGCCGGGGAAATTGGAGCCGTTCGGGCTGACCAACGGGCAACTGCATCACCATGTCGACTATACGCCATATGAGGGGAGAGAAGTGGAGAACTGGCCGAGATGGACGATCCTACGGGGACGAGTCATGTGGGCGCGTGATGAAGGAGGCGTGGTGGGCGAGAAAGGCTTCGGAAAGTTTATCAAGAGGGGAGAGAGTGGACTGGCAAGGGGTAAAGGACAAGGTGATTGGGAGGTGGAAGGCTTCTAGGCAAAAGATGGAAGTGGAGCATGTCAGATTCTTTTTGTGTGATACTTTTAGTTCAGGTTACTCATACATATTTCCAAGTTTGCGTCCAATTATGATTGACTTGTGTACAGTATGATTGGGGGGGGGGGGGGGGGGGTAAGGGGAGAGTGTGACTTTGCTTTTGGTGATTATTGATTGGACGTGGTAGAGAGCGGTGAGTGATGTACTTTGAATCAAGAACCTGAATACGTAGGTAGCTTTTGATGGGTTTTTAGGGGGGAGAGGGGGGCCAGTTGGGGGGTACAAGTTTTAGGGTGGTAGAGGGGGTAGAGGGGGTTACAGGAGGATTCTGGGGCAACGAATAATCAATTGGCGGAAAAGCGGTAGTAGCAACGGGTCAGCATTAGCGCCGCGCCTTTTCCCCGCAATCTGATGGAAAATCAGAGAAGGGTTCGCCGAGGCTCTGAGATTTCATGCGTGACTTGTCATGCAGCATAGAAGTACAAGGTATCTTACTGTACTTAGTATCTTTGGTATCAATTCTCGTTCTAATCATGCCGGTACTTGTTAAATGATGCTGCACTCCACTATTATTATTATCATTATTATTATTACTGTACGGAGTACTATTCCCCACTTCGTACTTGGTACCTCTGATTCTATTGCTTTCCTGCATGAACCTAACTACGGATTGTTTTTGATCTAGTCAGAGTTCGCCAGATCATTCTCTCTGCAGAAGAATATGCAGCTTATGATGATTATGAACCAGCTGACATGCGACAATTTTTGGTCGCATCTATAGAAGACATTCGGTGATAGGTACTCATAACTCAATGTACAGGTCACATCATGTCACACGGAGTACGGAGAAACTGCATCATCCTTCCAATTTCCCCCATTTCTTCCCCCCCCCCCCGGCAATCTTGTCTGACCGTCGAAGATGCAGCCAGTCAAGATAATGTGCTACAACGTGCTGGCATATTGAGATACTTTCCAAGGTATCTCTACTTCCGCCTGTCGGAACTTGCACTCTCGCGACAATTTCACGCAACCGAGTACCATCATCATTCCTGCCATTTCCCCCATCACTCGGTCACTCCCCCCCCTTCTCCTCACGTCAACTCATTATTCTTGGGTATCAAAGCACCTTCCTTTAACGTGACTAGTAATTTCGTATTATTTTTCCTTTCCAGCCATTAGCTATCCTGTCAGCTGACTTGCTCCACGACACGTGTGCCCCATCGACAGTGACCCCCCCCAAGTAACACCGAGAGTCGGGCAAATATGCAGGGCTTCACTTCCCTCCAGCCGGGGGGGGGACAAATGGTGTGTTGATCAATTCATATCCACTGAGAGGTCCAAACACAGCCTGGACAGCCCCGTACGGAGTACTCCTGTTTGTACGCATGGAGGAAAGAATTGTACAAAATTGGAATATATTGCCGGACATGCAAGACGTCACTCCCGACGGAGAATTTTCCATCTCTCTTTTTTCCCTCAGGCACAAGCCACTAAGAGGCTCGAGCATCCCCCCATGCAACTCGTCTGCATTGTCATATCCTATCTACCAACTACCACCTTTCCCCCCCCCGTGACCCCAAAAGCGGGGATTCATTGGGGATAATTTCTTCATCTTTCGCCACCGTTCACCCTCAACACAGAGGCTAGATCTATAAATATGGGGGGTAAGAAGTGTACATTCTCTTCCCCCTTCTCCCTTCCTTCCTTCACATCCCTCGACGAGACCAACCTTCTCTTCCTCTCCTCATTCTCCCAAGTCATCATCTCATGTTCTCCACACTTGGAGCCGCTGGGCTCCTCCTTCTAGCCTCTTTGGAATCCGTACTCTCTCAGGATCTAAGCAGTTGCCCTGGCTATACCGCCAGCGATGTCGTCCAGACTGACTCTGGTCTGACCGCATCACTGACGCTGGCCGGTGACGGATGCAATGTTTACGGCTACGACCTTCCCGATCTGACGCTTCTGGTGCAGTACCAAACAGGTTAGTAGCGAGGCTTGTCACGTGGTAAACAACTAGGAAGCGGTTGACAATGTCACAGACTCTCGCCTTCATGTCAAAATATTTGATCAGAGTGAAACAGCCTATCAAGTCCCGGAGTCGGTTGTAGGGCGACCTGGCAACGACACTGTCTCTGCCGGAGGCTCACTCCTATCATTCAATCTGACGCGGGACCCCTTCTCTTTCGCCATCCAGCGCACAGATAGCGGAGAGACCATCTTTGACACTTCAGGGACGGCACTGGTTTTCGAGTCTCAGTATCTCCGACTTCGCACTTCCCTTCCGGCGAATCCCAATATCTATGGGTTCGGAGAGGATACCGACCCTTTCCGGCGCCCAACTACTGACTACACGCGCACATTATGGTCTCGAGATGCGTACTTGATCCCGCCAGGGACTAACCTCTACGGAAACCACCCAATCTACTTCGAGCACCGCGCAAGCAGCAGTAAGACTCATGGGGTTTTCATGCTGAACAGCGATGGTATGGACCTGAATATCAACAGCGATGCCGCGGGACAGTACCTCGAATACAACATTATTGGAGGGGTCATCGACCTCTACTTCCTTGCTGGTCCGGGGCCAGTTGACGTCGCTAGGCAATACAGCGACGTCATCGGCCAGCCCACCATGATGCCATATTGGAGCTTTGGGTTCCATCAGTGTCGATACGGCATGCAAGATGTCTATGAGGTTGCCGCAGTCGTTGCGAATTACTCTGTTGCTGAAATACCCTTGGAGACAATGTGGACCGATATCGACTACATGGATATGCGAAAGGTAAATCAACTCCCTACTAACGCCAAATGGAAGCTTACATTGCCAAGGTCTTCACACTGGATCCAGAACGATTCCCGTTGGAAAAGATGCAAGAGCTCGTCACTTACCTTCATAATCATGAGCAGCATTATATCGTGATGGTAGACCCTGCTGTCGCGTATCAAAATTATTCTGCTTTCGAGAACGGTGAGAGCGCAGGTGTCTTTATGAAGAATAGCGATGGATCCATCTTCCAAGGTAAGTCAATCATTAGTTGCAGACGTTTTCTGAAGACTCGAGACTCACATCACCAATAAGGTGTTGTCTGGCCTGGTATCGCCGCTTTTCCGGACTGGTTCAATTCAGCCACCCAGGGCTACTGGAACAGCGAATTCTCCACCTTCTTCAGTCCAACGGATGGCGTTGACATTGATGGTCTCTGGATCGACATGAACGAAGCCTCCAACTTCTGCCCCTATCCATGCAGTGATCCAGCGGGTTTCGCCGTTTTTAACAGTGATCCCCCTCCAGTTCCAGCAGTCCGCCCCAATGCAGGTTACCCAATTCCCGGATTTCCCGCAGACTTCCAGCCCTCCTCCTCTAGCCGCATAAGGCGGGGGCGCTTCTTCGAAAAGAGACAGATCGGTACTGCAGGCGCCATGATGGGTCTACCCAACCGCGACCTCCTTGATCCACCATATTCCATCCACAACAAAGCCGGTTCCCTTAGCAATCTCACCATCAACACCGATCTGATCCACGCGAACGGCCTTGCCGAATACGACACCCATAACCTTTATGGCACGATGATGAGCGAAACGAGCCGCGGCGCCATGCTTAACCGCCGCGCAGGCCTTCGACCGTTGGTCATAACCCGCAGCACCTTCGCAGGCGCCGGCCGCTACGTTGGCCATTGGCTCGGCGACAACAATTCCGACTGGCCCCACTACCGAATCTCGGTTGCCGAGATGATTGCATTCGCAGCCATCTACCAGATCCCGATGGTCGGATCTGACGTCTGCGGTTACGCCGGCAACACCACCGAAGAGCTCTGTGCACGCTGGGCCATGCTGGGAGCATTCTACCCCTTCTACCGCAACCACGACGCCACCGACGTCCTCCATCAGGAATACTACCTCTGGGCAAGCGTCACCGAAGCCGCAAAAGTAGCAATCAAGGCGCGCTACCAGCTCCTCGACTACATCTACACAGCGCTCTATCAGCAATCCGTCGACGGCACACCGCTTCTCAACCCCATGTTCTTCCTCTACCCCTCCGATCCCAACACCCTGCCTCTGGACTTGCAATACTTCTACGGTCCCTCCATCCTGGTTGCGCCCGTGACGGACGAAGGTGCCACAAGCGTCTCCGTCTACTTCCCCGACGACCAATTCTACGACTTCTTCACTTACGAACCCCTCCGCGGCACCGGCGCCTCCGTCACCATCGACGCCAACCTCACGCAAATCCCCGTCTATATCAAAGGCGGCGCCGTCATCCCGCTCCGCTCCGACGGCGCCAACACCACCGCCGCGCTGCGCGAGCTCAATTTCAACCTCGTCGTGGCGCCAGGGGTCGACGGCAAAGCGTCCGGGTCCCTGTACCTCGACGACGGCGTATCAATCTCTCAGGCTGCGACGTCGGTGATCGGATTCGCGTACGACGGGACGACGTTGAGCATGAGCGGGTCGTTTGGGTACGATGCTGGGGATGTGAGTATCGCGGATGTGATACTGCTGAGTCCGACCGGGAGCGCGAAAACCATCACGGCGAATAAGCCGCTGACGGGTGGATTCAGCATGTCTTTGTCCTACTAGCTGGGGATGGGTGTATGACATTGGGCGGGTCTTTTGAAAAGTAGTAGCTGCTAGCTTTGTAGCCTGATGACTGGGCGATGAAATGAAATGCAATGAGATAAAGTCAAGGTGTAATGAAAACACCACTTCTCTTCCAATTGGCTCGACCTCGAGTACTCGTCTTTGACTCCCATGACCTCTCACTCGAGTATGAGGAACTATGAAAGCCGATGCCCCTGCGTCAAGCTCCTCCTGCGTGAAGGAACACTGCATCTGCTCGGACACTGCGCTTAGAAGCTTGCAGTCGCGCCCAACCGACTCGACGTACGGTAAAGCCCCAATTTTAAGACCCAATTTGCCCCAAGTACTTCTACTTCACTTCTGCCCTTGTCACAACTCCCCCAAAGTACCTCTACCATCTACGCGCTCCCCCTCCCCAGGGAAGAGCATCCTAGCATCCCCCCCACCCCCCTCTTGGCCGCGCTACCTACCTACAGGGCCGCTTCCTTCCGAGTGTACATTCTTTGTACACGCATGGTTTTAGGACGGGGGGAAAAAGTCTGCCGAGTATGCATACGGGGCTGGGGTACGGGCGTCCTCCCATTCCTTCGGTGCAAGGCTAAGGTAAGGTAAGTAGAAGTACCCAAGCCTTCCCTCGTTCGCGACATGGATGTCACCCGCACGTACGTACCGCTTACCCCCACACTTTTCCTTTCCAGCGGTGGGCGTGGGCGTGGGGGGGGGGGGGTGAGACGGAAAGTGACTCGGACCCCTCGAGGTAGGTAGGTAGAGTATACCTTCTCCCACTCTACTCTCGCACAACTGCCGAGATTGCACGAGACAGTGCACGGGGACCTGTTACTCCGTAGAGGGGAGCCGTCGGTAGATGATGATGATGATCGATCCGATCTGATCTGATCTGATCTGGTTTCTTGCGCCCAATCAATATGTTTCAAGGTCAGGTGCTTCGGCTGGAAGTAGCCTGCCTACCGAAATACCGATACGTATGATAGGGTCTGATAACGGACATTACGGACGAAGGAAATGATGTGATTCATCTGCCGTCCGGGTTCATTCGTTCATTCCTGCGGCAAAGTGCCATATGGACTAGGATGGCAGTTACTGAGTGGGGTTGGCCCCTGATGCCAAACCCCTCGACGCAGGCAGGGCTGGGTTCCTTGTAAGAGATGGCACAGGCCAGGATGCTACAGGCATGTACGTGCATATGGTAAAGGAACAACCTTGCACGGTTTAATTGCTACGGCGCTCTCGACCCTTTATCCTCGGCTGGAAAGGCTTCGTGGTGGCAGTGCGCTTTAGGAGTCGGAAGCGTAGGATTTGCTCGTGATCCTTGCCGACTCGGGGTGCTTGGTTGCATGTACTTCCTAGGAGAGAGTGGGACAGTCCGTTTGAGACCGAGGCCGGTAGTTGCGAGATTGAGGTACTATGCTCGACCTTTTGTTTTTTTGGTATGAGCTGTAAGAACACTCATGTGCGGGCACGGCTTGGCGTGTGGTTTGGTCTATGCCCTCTGAAATATAGGAAGCGAAATTTTCAGTACAGATAGGGCCGTAGTATTACTTCTGTTTATCAATCTTCTCCAACAGTGCCGACGCCTGACCGCTTCGTTCTTCGGCGTGTCTCTGCGCTTTGCCTTCCTCGCTCCTTTTCGCGCTAATCCTTGCTCCTCACTCTTCATTTCGACTTGCTTCTGCCATGCTTCTCTCTGGCCAGCCTCTCCGAGATCTGTTTGGCTCTGGCTTGGCTCCTTGCCGTGTAGCATGTTCGCTCGTTGCTCCCAATGTTAACCCCATTTTCTGCCTCTTCTCTTCGCTAGCGGCTCTGCAAGCTCAAATTCTTCTGTCCTCGTTCTCGCACGTTTCCAGCTCTTTCTCTGCCAGCTGAGTTTGGTCATCTCGAATGCTCTGGCCTGTAGTTGTACTGCACATTTCGTAGCCCGTTCCGTCTGAACATTGTTTACAATTGAATCTCAGATAGCAGAGTGCACACACAACTCGATTTCCAAGTCTGCCTTCGCTTTCTAATATATCGGCGTCTGAAAGTTCCAGGTCCTTGATGTTCGCTTTTGTTGTCTATAATTTCTGCAGTCGCAGAAGGCTTTTGAATCTCGCTTGGCGCTCGGTCAACCTAGCCCGATCTCCTCACTCTTTTGCCTGAGAGTACGTTTGCTCGCACGCCTTTCTTTGCCCCTCCATCCTCTCTCTTTGCTCGCGGGCTTACATTGCCCATCGATCATCTTCTTCATATTCCGGACCGTCGGACCACTGCGGGCATTGCTACGCATTACGCCGATCCCACAATTTCTTCTCCGGCTTTGCCTGACTATCCGTCATTCTCCGGGTCTCTCGCCTTTCCTCCTTTTCGCTCGCTCATTTGCTTCTCCTGCGCTTCGCTGCTGTTTAATTCTCTCTTTCGAGTCATCATCATCAACTGATCCTCATCTTTGCGAGTGTCTACCGTGGGTGTTTGGTCCGGGCCACTTGTTTGTCTGCGGATTTCCTTCATACCCAGTGTTCGGTGGGTGAGAAGCATGTTCCTCGCTACGAGTTTTTGTCGTACAATATACATCGATTTGCAACAGGAAGACTTGGCAGTCGTTATATCCTTTTCTCGGTAGAAGGATATTCGTCCGCTACAACACAAGAGCTTCGAGCATGAAGTATTGGGAGAAGTACCTCTGGGTCATACGCAGTAGCATGAGAACTACCCAAGTCGTTGTTCGGGAGATGTTGCAGTGCCAGCTTCTGGTGAGATTCTTTGTTCTCTCCTTTTCGGGCGAGTCGTCCGAATTTCAGGACGTCGTAGAAAGCCCTAGACGGGGCCGTGGAGTGGCATTGATGCCTACAGGCGAGCGAGGAAGGTTCATTGACGCCAAGTGCAACACACGAAACACATTTCTTGGATCAAATCTGGACTAGTGCACACATAGCTCTGCGCCATATTTGCAGAGGAAGCATGCGTAGTAAGAAGATGCGGTGGCTCATATTATATCCTTTACCAATGGTCAAAACAAGTGTACACTCTCGCTAGCCAATTCAAGGACAAGAGCGTCATCGGCAGATTACATATAGGACGTATACAGAAGAATCTTTGCTCCTGGGTGAAATCGATGCAAGCGTGCGAGAGGCATCAGCTTACAACTCCAGACCATGGTTCGTTGCTCTTCTCAAGTTGGAACGGCCAGAGGCCAAATCAAAGTTCCTCCTTGCCCGCTCCTAGCTCGCAGGTTCTGGCAATGTCCCGTCCAGTCATGCACATCGAGAATGGAGACGCGATCAGTACTCTGGCAATATACTCTCATCATTAGACCAATCCATCGGTCATGCGACGCACCAGTAACCTGTGCCATTAAAAACAATTCATTAGTCATTGCAGCGAACTTCATTGAAGATTTCCCTAGTCGAACGCACCTCTGGCGTTTACTCAGCAGCTAGCCTAGCAATTCATCGGTGAACCGGGACTGAATATACTTCTTAGAACATGTTCTAAGGTCGAGTCTCGCAGTCGTTGATGACAGCATTTAGCCTGAGGCTCCAGCTGTTTGCTGCGGCGGAGGATGCCACTCTGGCGCAGGCGCCGAGAGCAGAGCACAAATGTCCTATGCGCAACGCTTGAATCAGCTGCGTTGCTTCAGATGTCCTTCAGACATAACAATTACCTTTCGTCTCTTTCTGAAATCATCGTACAGTCCTAGCCAGATTTTCTTATCTCTACAATCATCGCCTCCTGCGCCAGTTCCAAGCTTGCACTTTGGCATCTCGTCTTGGATCATATTGTGCGGCCACATGATCCAAGGTTTTGGTATAGGCCAATCCGAGAAATGTACCAGACTTGCTTCCTTCAGCACCCGTTCGGGGTCCCATCTTTCCAGGCTGTTGCCCAGGAAATTCTTGTGGTCATCGACCCTAAACTCACCACTAATCAGCCCATACTGCCGATGCGGCAGCACCATTGCCGAGTCTCCATAAAATCTATTCAAGATCTCCATGTCGTATTCGTTCTTCTGCCTGACGTTTGGGCTCGCAGCAACTATCAGATGCTGCGCCTCCATTTCGTCTGGCTCAAGCAGTATGAACAGGCTGGTCAGTTGCCTGACAGTCGGCAACCTCCAATAAGCCCTCAACATAGCCACTGGCGCACTCGGCAACACAAACAGCTCATCCAAATGGTTCAAAACTGTAACATCCGAATCCAATTGCAGCACCCGATCATATTGCGTTTGTCCCCATGCCATGAGCTTTGTAAAGCTTCCATTCCACGCGTCGTCATCCGCCTTGGGTATCGCCACCGGCACAAGCTTTACATCGTAACGATCCCTCGCTATCACTAACAGCTGGCTGTCGCGATCAGATGAATTTTCGATCTCGAGATCCCATTCTTGCGGGTAGAGGAGGATGCGGTCAGCTTTGCTGCCGAGGCGGGATAGGGCTTCAAAGACCATGACTGCGTTGCAGAGGTAAGGACTGCTGGTGGCGTATAGGCTGTAGGCGTAGCGAGACCAGTCGACATTTTTGTAGCGGAGAGAGGGCTCGTGAATCGGGGCGCGGTGAGGGAGGAGGGAAATGGATGAGGAGCGCCATAGGTAGAGTAGGACCAGAGTGAGCAGGCCATAGAGCCAGCGGGATCGGTGGCGTAGAAAGGATGGACGAGCTGGGGCGTGCGAGGGTCTGATGGGTCTGAGGGGAGGTGAGTATCGAGCGGTCATTGCTGGGTCGGAGATGACATTGTAGGTGAATGACCAGCATCAGAGGTCATCCAATGATTGCAACAAAAGTCCAAGAGGTGTTAGTATCATAATTCTAACAAAATCCAACTTGAGCAAACATGGGGATTCAGTATAGGCATTGTGATAGTTCTCAGTCGCGGATTCATAAACCGTCTGTCTGGCGGTTCATCAGAGTTCAGATAAAACTTAGGGCTAGGGCTTACTTTAGCGCGCGTAGATTAATTACTTCTTTATATGAGACCACTCTAACCTCCAATCCAATTGATTTTGTCTACTCAATAAAGCTCTACACGAAAGAATTGGAGGGATTTGGTATGCCTTTTTCTGTAAGTGAAAGCGCCTAAGGTCCAGCCCTAGATCTCCCAAATGCTTCTACTCAGACCCGGAGGCTATCAACCTATGGGGCCGTGATCGCCAAGGAAGCAAGGTCGACACCAGATCAGCTTTGAAACATCGAATTCCTCTCGTACGCATCACGTTTTGGGACATGCATCGCCACTGGGTACGTTGGCTGAAAGTCCGTGAGTATCTCACCACTCCCTGGCCATGCCTCCACATCCCGCTTCGAACCGCCGGCTTTCGTAAGTGAAGGGGTTTCATGATTGGCGGTTCTGGTCGACTCTTTGTCTTGAATGCTTATCGAGTTGCCATCACTGTTAAATTTGGCGTATTCGCTTCCCTCTAGGACGATTTCATCCGATTGGTTCTTGGGTGACCATGAAGAAGACTTGACACGTTTTTTGTTACTACTCGAGCTGGAACTTCTTTCCGATAGCCGGAATGGGGTATACGATAGCAGTATGTTTATTAAAGAGCCGAAGGTGCGTGGTCCGTGACGTTCGAGGAAGGCAGGAAACGTAAGCAAGCATGCGCAGATTATGCCCACGTTAACTTCAGTGACACTGGTAACATCTGTGAATAAGATCTTCGTGGATAGACCGGAAATCGATCCAGGGGAACACTTATGAGCAGATGCTGATGCGAGAGTAATTCCATGTAAGGTCATAGTGGGTAAACAATATAGGCGTCATGGCAAGTCGAATGATGCTCGCAACGCAAACACTGCATTAGTGTACATCAGTCACCTCATTGCAAGTACTCGAGTTGGGAAGAGCATACAGTGTACCCAAGCCGAAGATCAATAAAAGTTTCACCTTGCGATTCAGCTTCATGTTGAGGCCCCAGATGGTTGGGATTGGTACGAGCAGAACATAGATGTCGCTGATGACGTTGATTGTGCGCGAAGTGTAGGGGCCTATTTTCGGGTTTATACAGTGACCAGGGGTGAGAATGTTCCACAACTTTTCGGTTGGCACACAATCAAAGACTTGGAGGAGAAACAATGCGATATAGGCACTGGCAACAGCAAATATACTTCTATGAAGTACCAACCTCATTTTCCGGCTTGGAGAGAAGAGTCGTCGATAAAGCAACAGACATGATAACTTGACGAATGCCGCGAGGGGCAAATACACGACTGATGAGATGATGAGTGGCTAACATGTTCTCGATATCAGCAGAGACATTGAGGTTGTACATTGTGGTCTTACCTTCAGAGCACTGGGGAGTTGCAAAGCCGGCAGATCCCACATATGGCGGCCAAGTCCGCGTACATTGCCTTCATAACTGAGTCAGAAGAACGCCTCTAGCATCAGGCTGCAATCTCAAGGGGCAGACATACTCAAGAGCAACAGGGCCGAGAACACGATCGTAAGGACCTAATACCCTGGTTGGATTGCGGATTGAGTTGAACAAACAATGGATCGGCTTACGTAGGCGAACAGACAGCAATCTATCAACAATCAGCATCATCGCCCAGATGGGTTCTGAAAAGATCTTACAATCATCCCATCCCAAACTATGGTTAATGAAATGCCGAGTGTAGATGCGTATCACGACGCAAAACGTGACAAGAGTAAGGCAGGTTGCGTGAAGAGCGGTGGTGCTCCCAGTCTGGTTCGGGGGATCCACGAAGTTAGCGTTGACTCCTGGAGGAGGAGGTAATGCTCCAATGGTCGCCATCACTTCTTGATTGCAAGTACCTACCAGGGTTCAATCTAAGGACCGGTCAGGCAAATTGCAGATGAATGGAGATGGGCAAGTGTAAGAGCTGAATTGAATCAGTTTATGAGAATGCTCCTCGAAGCCAGCATAGGGAACCAGGTGTCTTTATATTCACGGGAAAGCATCGTGGTCCCCACAGGCGCTCCAAGTATGAAGGGGCTACGAAAATCACGGCAGGATTTGTTGCACATGTGGTGTGCAGCTCCCAAGCGACGTTGTGTGCAAGATCAGCCTCGTCAATTCCCTCACAAAACTGCATTGAAATCGGGATGTAACATCAGATTCCTTGCCTCCACGGACGAACTCGAGTGGGATGAGCTGCATCTGTGCCGTAGACAAACTCAATATCTGGAACATCCGTTGTCGGCCGATCTCTTCCAGAAAGGGAATCGCATGCATGCATGTGAGCACCTGCAGATTGCTTACCGGGATGCTACCAATCGAATTGAAAGCCCCGAACCGCCATCTTCTTTCCACATGTCTAGCCGAGTGAGCTGCAAAGTTGATGCATTGTTCTAAGCAACACCCCTAGCTGTGTGGAAGATAAGCAGCTAGTAGCCTAATGTGCTGGAAAGCCTAGCTATAGGGTAGATGGGCGAATAAAGCCGTCGGCTCCTCCTTCTGAATACAAAAAGCCGCCAAATGTATTAAGGCCACAAATTAGAAGCCTAGCTAGGATTGTAGAATGAGAGCTTCAGCGGCAGAATATTCCTTTCGTAGCTCCTCGAATCGAAAGAAATCTTCGTCCACTTGTCACAACGAACATAACAATAAGCGCTCGACCATCCACTATGTCGACAAATCCACCAATAGGTATCGGCCTAAACGACCTTCTTGAAGCCCAAACCAACGACCACAGCATGTTCACAGGTGACATGGCTGCAAGCTACAACGCCCGCACAGGCGGCTGCAACACGCTCCTAGCCGACCACATCATTTCCCTCGTCCAACCCTACCTTCCACCAAGCTACCAGCCACTCCGAATCCTCGACAACGCCTGTGGGCCTGCCGTCGTAACGACTCGCTGCTTTGCTAACACTGGCATCACCAACCACGCGGCAATACACATATCCGCTGTTGATATCAGTCCCGATTTTATCGCCAACAATCGATCCCTAATGGCGCAAACACCGGCCTGGACCTCGAACGGCACGCTCGTCGATACAGCCGTCATGGATGGCACAGAGCTTCAGTTCGCTGCCGATACCTTCCATGTCTCCTTCACCAGCCTAGCCATCTTTGCCTTCCACGACCCCGTCAAGAGTACAAGCGAGCTGAGACGCACACTAAAACCTGGCGGGGTCGCAGCTCTGACGATGTTCAAAGGCGGCGGGTGGCAGCCATTGTTCTATGAGGCGGAGCGGATCATCAGGCCCGGGGCTAGAAGGACGACATTCCCATTCCTGGAACCGGAGAGATGGCGATTTCGAGAATGTCGTGGAGGGAGAGGCGAGAATCATGGCGTGGTGGGGAGGGAGGGATGAGGCTGCAAAATACCCAGCGGATACGGTAAAAGTGTTAGTCGGCAATGCGTGGAGCGAGAGTGCGAAGGAGCACATGGAGGAGAGCTTCAGGCGCGTTGTGGATATTTCTGGTGGGGGCGTTGTGAAAGGAGAGGACGGTAGAGTGGGATTTGAGATGGAGGTTTGGACCGCAGTTGCGAAGAAAGAGATGAAGAGATGTGGAGGGAGCCGATAGCGTAACGCAGGACGCTTTCAATTCGTATGCCACAACAGATATGAGTGAGAATACTATAGATTAAGTATGATGTAGTTCTCATTCTTTATGACTGCAACTCTTCAAGTAGACATCTTCAAGTATATTGTAAGACCCCCAGTATCCAGGTCATTGCTTCACGTTACCACCCCCATGCTTCGCGAGGTATTCGTCCTTTAGGCCTACCAAATCTTGAGCAGTGCGTGGGACGAAGTAATTCTTGAACCATCCTTTGAGATGTGATGACAAACCAGTCTCATGTAGAAGCTTATCTAGATAGAAGTTTGACTCGAAGGCTAAGAAGTTGCCGCTTTCACCGTTTGACAGGTATCGTCGCTTGTTATACGCAATCGCTTTAGCGATCTCGCATTGCTTTTCTTCAAGGGGTGGGAGGTCGAGCCTTTGATCAAGGAAGGCGGTCGCCCATATCGCTTGACATTCTACCCCTTGAAAGTAATTTGTAACGAGGGAATAGCCAATGAAGACTATAGAATCATCATTTAGAGGACCGATGCCGTTATACAAGCGATATGGGGTTGTCGGAGAAGGTCTGTGAAGATATTTTGGAGGTTTGGCAAGAATTGGAAATTGTTTGAGTATCTCCTGGTCTGCTTGCTGTTCAAGTCGTGCCCACAGTCTTGAGTCCTCAGATGGCTCGTCCTTGTGAAGATGGGGTAAGCCAAGCTGCACAAGCTGATCTGGTTCAAAGAAGTCGAAGGAAGCCGGATCCCAGCCAGTGCCGCACAAGAGTACATCATTCGCTATCTCGTGTCCGTTCTTCAGGCGGATGAGCTTTTTGTCGACCTCGAGAATGTCATCCAGATAGATATGAACGTTCGGGGCGACGGTCTCCCAAAAATCTACTCGATTTAGGAGACCTGATGTTCCATTCTGCCAGAATAAACTAGAATACTTCAGCCTGACTGTCATGATCATTGCTGACGGTGTTGAAAGAATTGACTTGTGTGAGCTCACGAAACATGATGGTGTCGCCGACAGCGGATCTTTGCAAGAGAGATAGGAATGAATCGACTTACGGTACATGGGGCTCTAGATTCTCAAAGCCCTTCAACGCATTTTGTCTCCCATGAAAATCTGCGTTTGCGCGAGTCTCTTTATCGGCACCACCCCAGATAGCATGTACGATCTTCTGCCCAGAATTGGTTCCGTTCACGAATCGTGTCCACCAAGTGTCAGGGTTGAATATCGAAGGCGATAGCGTAGAAACTATCCTGGTGGAACCAATCTGGAAAGCATTCTTGTACGGACCTTTCCCCTTTGGAGAGACAAAGAAAGCAGGACCTGTGCCGGATGCCCGAATAATCCAAGATACAGACTTCCCAGCTTTTACTGAGGCATAGACCATGTCAGCTGCAGAGTTGCCTCCACCAATGACTGTGATGTTTTGGAACTCGACCGAAGATAGAACAGAAGACTGCCCGTAGCTCTCTTGGTGAATGACTGGTGCCTCGAAGTGGTCTAATCCAGGAAGTTCGGGCATCCTGGGTGTGGAGGTCAGACCGCTGGCGACTATTATTTTTGGGGCGCGATATACAGCTGTGTCGCCAGTAACAATCCAGACATTGCCAGACTTCTTAATGGTTTTGACTTTGAATCCAAACCTGATTCTATCGCGTAGACTTTGATCAGCGAAGCGGTGGTAATCCACATACTTTTCCACATAATTGGACGTGTGTTTGGCCTTGAAGAACTCGTAGTATATGTCATCTTCCGGTGGGCGTGGCATGCGCATATCTGACCACTCCGCCGTGCCCACTGTCCACTGTGTCCAGAAATCCTCGTACGATCTTCTGGTGTTCCATACACCACCAGGGCAACTGTCCTGCTCCAGTATGACAAGTCGGCATTGGGGATGAACTTCGAGATAAAATCGAGCCGCAGCTATGCCAGATAACCCTGGTGTCCCAGGTTAGTCACTGCAAGGTATCGGCAAAGAGGATTGGCGAGGGGGTATCTCATCCTCACCTGCACCAACTACAACTAGGTCGACAAGCTGGGTATCCATCACTACGCAGACGGGATACTTGGATGGACTCTTGCCCGGGTGCAAAAGAAACACGAAACGCTGTGTTAATGACTAATCAGTTCTGCAGCCCTGGTGG
Organism: Xanthoparmelia taractica; assembly: GCA_033085395.1. NCBI lineage: Eukaryota > Fungi > Ascomycota > Lecanoromycetes > Lecanorales > Parmeliaceae > Xanthoparmelia > Xanthoparmelia taractica. The sequence continues at coordinate 84,304 of JANQBS010000090.1, read as the reverse complement.
CCTGGTTTCGGGATCCTGAGGATGGGAAGAGAGAGAATGAGAGCATAGGACCGCTTGATTGACTTGTAAGATAGGCACCTTGCAGGGTCCCACCTTTGCGAGCGAGTCAGTTGATCCAAAGGCAGATCAGCGTACTACAACGTGAGCAAAGTGCACCAGGTCTGACATAGTTTTTACTTGGGTGTGCCTCAATGATTGGATGGCCAGTGAAGGCATGAGTTTTCAGGCAGCCACTCGGTGGTGTCCTAACGTATGAGATCCTACTTGCATTGGTAGAACAAGCTTTCATGTATGTCAACACTGCCGTGATGCCATCTTTTCGTTAAGATTAGCCCCATGTAAGACAAACTTCCGGGGGGCCCGGGGGCATGGGGACGGGGGCAATCCTTCCGAAAGCGCACACCGTGCCACCAGTGTCCACTGTCCAGTGCCCCGATCTTAGTCGTTTCAACTCGGTAGACCCCGTAGTCCGTACGCATGCAGAAGGTTCCAACCTAATTAAGTATCCCGCGCGAGACAAACGCGTAGGTACTTCTAAGTTCTACCGCACATCGCCCCTGTACTTCATACTTCTACTCCTTCTCCAATACCAAAGAGTTCCCTTTCAAGTTGTTCAACTGGCAGTATTAGCAGCCTGAAACCCCGAATCCTGCATTCGCTGAGAGGTCAAGTTGAGTACTTGGTAATAAGCTAGGTATCATTAAAACGTTTGACGTGGAAATAGAAAATCGGGCTGGATGATCAATGCCGCCAACCACAAGTATAACCGCTTGACTGAGCCTTAACACACTGTCCGACTTGCATAAGCGTCATGCGGTTTCAAGTTGGATGTATGAAGTAGTTCAGTTCTCTGGGTCTGAAGTAGGGGGCCCTGTAGATCTCTAGCTCTCGTATAAATCTCTCAGCGCAACTCTTAGGAATTCCAAACACAACGCAACACAAATACTGGTGTGCATCACGTTTCCATTCTTTCACCCTTATCCTCTTCCCCCATTGTGCCTTCACAGAGCGACTAGACGAACAAGTCATGTCATCTTGCGCGCGCCAAGACGACGTGGACACCGAGAAAGAGGGGCCAAATACTACTACTGAACGTAGCCCGGTAGCCGCAGTCGATAACAATGGCAACCTTGACGATACCCCTACCGTTATGACCGAGTATGTCACTGGCGGGAGATTGGTGGCCGTCGCCATTGCCCCAGTCTTAAGTATATTCTTGGTATGGCTACCTAACCTCGTGCATCACGTCACGGACACAGTCTTCTCGCTGACTGGAATACTCTCTGGGCCTCGTTGGATTTGGTATGGACATAAATTACTCTCTGCTTTTTCAAAGCTATACCGCATTTTTATATCGAAGGAATTGACCAGTCTCGCATACACCAGAGCCTCACGCAACTGCTTGGGAATAAAGTAAGCAAGCGAGAAGTTTTCTCTATCTTGTTCTCCTTCGCTTGATAGGAGCGGTCATTGCTGACAAGGCCCACCCGCTTACTTTTAGTTTGGCTTATGCGGAATTGAATTTAGCTCTTGGAGTTCTGTTCCGTCCTGGTGGCCCTGACATATCTCTTTTCGAAACTGATGAAGCAGACATCAAACTGGCAGTTGATTTTCTGATGCCCATCCCACGGTTGGACAGTAGAGGTACAAGAATCATGATCAACTGAACACTTCTTCATTTCAGGTAACGATGTGGCTTCCACATATGCAGTTGAGAGATTTAGCAACGATATTTTTAAGCTCAAAAAGACAGTCTTGAAATTGTTCAGTATCTATCATCGTCTCCTCAGTTACGACCTAAGCTACGGTTTGCTTCTGGTATTGAGGAGCAGATATCCATGGTCGCTCACGAGCTCAAACCACAAGGGCGTAGAAAGTCACTCGAAAGCGAAGGGGACCATGTGCGCCGAACCCGTCATATCCAATGGGCCTCCATGCCACCATCCCCAGTGTCGCGGACCAACTCTCGCAGTTATCCTTTTGTTACGCCTACACGACAGAGCTTGGGTACTAATCAAAGATGCCAAACATTTCTGCATGGGCAAATTATTACCATTTGCCGCCCTGACCGAGAGGCAATTGCCGTTCGTCTCCTACCCGCCAATGCTAAAAGAAAAAGTTGGTTCCTCACACAAGCATCAGCCGGGACTTCCCAAACGCCCCGAGCTACCTACGAAACAGTCTTATTATGTATACCTTACCGAGAAGCAAACTGGCTGGTATGGATAAGTTGAGTGAGAGAAATACCCTGACAAGGCAAAGAGGGCAGCAGAGCTATTAGCAAAGCACTAATTTGCCGATCTAGGTCCATTGAACATTGATGCTGCCATTCTATGGCTAATAGAGTTCGTTTACTACAGCACTCCAAGTTGAACGTATCTCGAGAAAGCTGGGTCGTCACGAAAGCAGAAAAGGCAGAGTGATATGATTCACATTCTGGACTTTCCACACAATAGAGAACAGCCTTACTGACGGGCCGGGGCGATTGCTTCAACATAACCAGACGTGGCGAAGGTACCATCGGCACCGCACGCACGCTCGACGGGCGTCAGCTTGAAAACAGTGCTCAAACACCGTATTGGTCTAGATTCGGGTGCCGGGCACCTCGAATTCCTAGGTTTCGATACCCACTACGGACAATGGCCAAGGCTACCATTATGTGGCTTCAATTCCATTGGTGAAAGAAAGGTCCGCCTACACGAGGTCCTTTCTGCCCAGGAGATCAATGGGAAACCGTTACCAGATATCCATCGCTATCCCGTTACGAGCAGTGTGGTATTTGGGTACTCTGGAGTAAGGTAGGTATATGCTTTCATTGAACGCCGTATCATATAAAGCTCCGGGGGCTGATTGAAGTTGAATCATGCACACTATAGAGTTTGTCAAATGAATGGCTCGCTCGTATAACGTATAACGGCGATCCCAAACACCTCCGCTGCCCCGTGTTCAGAAGAAAGAGAGTACCTTCACCACCAACACCCCCAAGCCGGCAAACACAACAACGCCTCGTATAGTTTAGGGTTCTCCATTAATGACATGCCTGTTTGCTTCCGGCATTATGTCACAATTGATAAACGCTGTCATCATGCACGACAGCACAGTCAAGACTCGCGGCTGGGCCTACAGCGGTGGTGGGCTGGGCCCTGGCCTGAGCGCGTAGAAGTGAGTGGGGATGGAGGTAATGTGTGGTGTGAGACTCCATATGAGAAGTCAGAGTCCAGAGTACTATCATGCGTGGGAGGTTACTGGGGATTTAATTTACCCGCTCGCGGATGCAGAGGGATGGTAAGTCCCATGTGTCAGACAGAACATCAACATTGGAAATTGCAGTGTTGACACTAAAAACTGCTTGGGCTCGAGCTGGTGGCTGGATGATGGGATAAGGCCGTGAATACGCAGCCGACGTATGCGAGGAGAAGTACGTGGAACTGGAAACCGTCACGTCACTTCATCCTGACTGCCACCGCATCAAGGTCTTCAGCGACAACAGATCCAAACCCGCTACTGCGAAGAGGTTGGAGATGCCCGGACCAGAGGAAGTTGATTTTCACCCTATCACGAAGCCTTTGGAAATCGACCTCGAGAGTGACGAGGAGTACGAAACCGAAATGTAGCGGAAGCGAGGAAGGAGTCCTAAGAAGTAGCAGAGATACTTAGTTTGACGAATGAACACTGACTTAGGAATCGTCTACTCAATGTCGTTTTTTATTTCCTGTGAATGAGGTTTGCCAAAGCTTTCCTTCTACATTGCCAAGACCTGAACCGCAGACGGCTCCTCGTGTCGACCTGCCCCGAACAACCACTTCATGCCTTCCACAAAGTCGATGATGTAGACATATCTGCATTTGCTTCCTGCACGATGGAGCAATTGTACTAGACCTTCCGACCTTCCTGTATGGTCCAATTGAAGCTGTCTGTAACCATGCTTCGGTCGCCGCTCGGTCACCGCCAAGCAATATACGAGTAATGTAAATCTCAAGCGGGCTACCTGGTAAGTTCCCCCGTTTGCTATTGCTTCAGAAGGGATTCTCAATCCCGGGATTAGTGATTCTCATACACAGGAGGAGCCTCAACTTTGACCACTGAAATCTTGTGGAAGAACAGGTGCCTTAGACCGCAGTGGGCAACTTTGCAAGCCTCTGAGTGCTACAAGGACATTCCCTTGCAATCATACGGGATGTTCTCCCTCAGCCCATTCCGCAGGCACCGTCAAAAGCGCAGTGGACTGTCCCGATATCGCTTCACCCTCTTCCGGCAACGACTCCATCCTCAGCCCCAAGTCGCATCTGCGACGGAACACCCTTACTCGGTCCTCAACTAGCCCACCCAAAAGCGTCATGGCGGCGGACTAATATCCAATCCCGCGACTCTGAGTTCGAAGCTGTCGTTCCTGCCGTAGCTCCCGGCGACGTCTAGATCCAATCTTCCGCGTTCGCAGTCTTCAAAGTCGATCCTTGCCGTCAATAGTCCACCGTCTTCGACGTCCCAGAGTGGTCCAGCGATGATGGAGCCGGTAGGCGAGATGATGCAGGAGCCGCCGCGGGAGACAAAGTCCATGTCTGGGTTCTGTGCTTGGGCGGTGGAAGCGTAGGGTTGGTTTTTACCAGTGTTCGAGGAGGGTAGAGCGAGAATGTGGTTTTCGGCTGTCTTTACTTGGACAAGATCCGGGGTCTGGAGGGCTTCGTCAGCTGCTGGGATTGCGCTAAGGTGATGTGGGGAGGTGCCGTTGGTGGTCTTATTTCCTGTCGACGTGGGTTTTGAGGATGGTTTGGGATCGGGAGCAGGCCACGTAATCTCGTGGTCATCTTCCGTCTTTGTGACAATAGAAGCTCGTCGTCGAATCTTTCCATCTGTAGAGAGCTTCGGATCATTAGACTCTCCTGGCTTGTCTTTGTTTTCTCCCTCGCCAGTGATCCAACTCGGAAGATTCTTTCTCCTGACGCACTGATTCGCACTTAGCACAACAGCCCGCCCTTCACATGCAATCGTTTGCATCAAGGGTACCCATGTCTCCCGGGCATCAGCAGTAGGTGCTAGATATAGATTGACGTTCTGCGAATAGAGAGAAAATCTCAGCAAGGGCATGTAGTTCTCCCAGCATATTGCTGCCGCAAGCGTGAGCTTCACGTCTGCGATATCCGTCGTGATGGCCCTCAAGGTAGAAGGAGATCCTTGCGCCCAAATCAGCCGTTCACTGCCGGTGGGCATGACCTTTCTTCGTTTGCCGAGGCAGCCTTGTCTGGGACAAACGTAGACAACTGCGCAGTATAGGCTTCCACCGGATCTTTCGACAAGCCCGACTACTAGGAAGACTCCCGTGTCCCTGGCCACCTGCTCTAGTCTTTCTCGTGTTCCATCTCCTCTATATTCCTTGCCCTTGGCCACATCTAACTTCCTGTCCACCCAGTCCTGCCCGGCGCCTCGGGGGGTATCTCCCAGATCGACAGCAGAGTGGAAGTAGTGGAGGAACTGCTCGCGACCACCGTCAGTGCGAGATCCGACGGAGGCGCCGAAGGAACAGGTGCGAGGGTAGCCACCTAGGTAGGCTTCTGGGAACAGAAGAAGCTGGACACCTGCTTGAGCAGCGTTGTGGGCTGTCTCTGAAAGCGAGGAGAGGGTAGCTGCTGTTGTTGCCAGGGTGCGCGATTGGGAGACCGCGAGCGTTAGATGTTTGGGCATGATGTCTGACTAGAGAATGAACGTCCACCATCAGTCAATTGAGTGCTGTGATACTCGCATGTGCTCCGCAGGTGGGGGTGCTTCCCCGCCTGGTTCTGGATCACTTCAGCTACCCGGCGTTGAATGTTCAAGCGCTTCCAATTCGTAGTACTCGAGAGGATGGATGCGCGGAAAACTGTGACAATCAAGGGGGATCGGCCATCTCGTTGTAGATAGAAGATTGAAGACCAAGCAGCTATCGGAGTAGGTGATGAAGTATCTGATCTGTACCCAGAAAACGGTAGAGCAATAGAGCGATGATCTATTGAAACATTCAAGACCTCTTCCCTCTCCAGTCTGCTCACAACTTGTCCGCTCAACGTTTATGAAGTCTCCAGCATAAGTGGGGACTTCAGACATCTCTGGTAGCCATCACAGAAATACAATCACGGCCCATGTCTGTAAATAGCACTTCCAATTCTCACGGCCGAGGCTGGAGAAAGCAGCAGACACGTGTGACAAAGACCAGTCCAGTAGCTCATGCAAAAGCAGCCGTTTTTCTCGCCACATCACTGGCGGTATACGAGGGAAGAGCAGTGGTAGTTCGCGAAGCGGATACTGTCATCATAACGGTTGTTGACATTGTAATTGCGAAGGAAGCCTCGGGAGCCTTGAGAGCCTTTTGAAAATGGTAATTTTGTTTGATAGGAAATAATACGGCCCCAAAGGAAATGATGTCCGTCTCTGTTCCAGTGACTGTCTATGGATAAGTATTGTTACGGCAACGTGGTATAACCTGCTCATCGTAACTGCAGAAACATTTTTCATCGTCGTCATGCTGAGTGAGTGATTATCATACTCTCGTTTCCCACCACTTTGGCCTTTTGGGAGGCAGATAATTCGGTGCATCAGCGACTTTGGACATGACATGTAGACCGTCTCTACAACATCCCTCTTCTCTGCTCTGACCATGATGCCACACAATCGTTTCCAGAGTGAGCATGCTCAAGACCAGGTAGATAGATTTACTGGCTCGAAGTATCCTGTTCACACTACGAAAAAAAAGGAAGAAAGTACCCAGGCCCACCGCCTTGCAAGACAAAGTCGATGGAAACACTGTTAAGAAAGACCTCAAAAGTAGGGAAATTCGTTCCGATCGGCTATACTGTACGAGCGAAAGGACATATGATGCAACAGTGAAAAACTGACTCTGAATCATGCTCCAAAAGGCCAAGTGACGAACAGAAGAAAGCTGGAGGCCTTACAAACCACAGAACAAGCCGAGCGCGAAAAGACTGGGAACACTATTTGTGCGGGCGTTGCCAACGGAGACTTCCCAAGCAATAAAAGTAGACTTCAGGATTAATGGGGGCCGTGGACGGGCCTGAGATTAAACCACCATTACATTATTTCAATGGCCACAGCATGATCTCTATAGTAACCTACGGAGAACCCGAGCTAATCGTTCTTCGTCTTCAATCTATCGCTTGGCATGTCTCGCTAGCATTTTGTCAAAGACTGCGTAGCAAATAAAAGGCGCTGTTCCCACACGAAACCATCTTGGGAGTCCGTTCCCGGAATCGAACCCATGTCATGTCTGCATACCCATCCTCTGCACTCCCATCTCTGGCACCGTCCCATGAGGCGTTGGCGATGGCGGCCTTTGCAGGGTCTCCCTTTGCATCGACGGAAGCGACAGTTCACTCTTTTCCTCATTCCCATCATGATGGCTTTGTATCATCGCCGCCTGTGGCGGCGAGCTTCTTACCTGTGGTGCCGACGATCGTTGAGAATCGTCAGCTGTTGCTGTGATGGCAGATTGTAGGTGCTCACTGCCCGCCGTGTAGACCCGCAATGGTTCCTCATGGGCTAACTTTAGTGTATCTTCACGTGTTGCGTCACTGAGTTGGGTATAGATATTCTCCTCCTTCGGTTCGGGGTAGGATGTGACACCGTTGGTTTTTTGACGATGCATATTGGCTTCAGGTAATGGATACCTGGGGGCTGGGGCCGTAGGAAACGTGTGGGCTGGGTCCCTCGATGTGCTATAAATTAGGTCGATGGCCGGGTCTGAAATCGGAAGCTTTGGTGGGGAAGTAGTCGCACGTCCCCTGATAGCGTCCAAATATGCGGTTTCTTCCTGTTTTTCGGTCGTTGTAGACTGGGTGGGTGCTGTGGGTGAGACATGAACGCAGGGTTGGAACCCCTCCATGCTTTCCGAAACGGCCTCCTTTGCAACTGCAGCAGCTGGCGGTGAAATGGGTTGAACGCTGCTATAACGTTGCTCCTGCGCCGGTGCCGACTTCTCACCCAGGTCACCTTCCTCGTCACCGGTATCTTCCCCTAGAAGTTCCTCATCTCGCACACCCCGCTCCTGACTGTACTGCCTTTTCCTCGAACCATCTCCTCCACTTCGGCTTCCTTCGCCTTCACTGGTCCCTTCCTCCTTGTTGCGAATACGTAGTACGAATGGATGATCTTTCAGTTCTTGTTCCTCCACGTCTTTCCAGCTACATTTGGCATGTTTCTTCGTACAGCCCATACATGCAGTAAGATTTTTCAGACAATCCATGTGTAGCCGTCGACACCGATCACAGGGTGGCTGTACCCTATCACCGCGGTTCAGCTGCTCCATACGTGCCATCATGTCAGCTTTATATGGTCCACTATCCTCGAAACGGTCGGTGGGCGAGGGTTTGACATATGGTAGAAGTGAAGCGGGAGTGTTTGGTATTGGCACCGGGGATGCCGCGCTGAGGAGTGCTCCCGCATACTCCATGGAATCCGCATACGGTTTGTACGAATTCTTGGGCTTCGGATTGAGTGGTGTGCGGGATAACGCAAGAGAGGCACGGCGCGCTGTATCGAACTCGCTGGATGAGCGATCACTGCTGGTGTGAAACTTAGTAAGAAGCTCAGCTCGCGTCGCTGCTGAAGCTCCATGCATGGGACTTGCACCGTTTGTGAGGGGTTGAGGTGCGGTCCGCGGATATTCAAGGGGTGAGCCATTGTGCTGAGTTGGTCGGTCGTTGGGAAGCTGATACCTGGAGTTGACGGCAATGAACCCTGACTTTGGCGAAGTTGAGGTGCGTAGGTTCCCTCCATTGGTTTGATTATTCGTGTGATACTTCGGCTGCCCCAAATCTAATCCACGGATAGAGGGGCTACGGGCCCCTTCAACGGCTACGGCTTCGGCCTCTCGTCTAGCAAGTATTGCGTTCTTCCGGTTCTTTAGCCTGTGATTCAGCTGTCTGGCCCTTGCCGACACTGCTCATTGTCAGCTAATTTCGGATCCCGTCCGTGAAGTTAGACAAGGATTACCTTGATCTGCGAGTTGCACGACTCCACCCAGATTCTTCTCCAAAATCTCCAATGTACCCAACTCCTTCTCTTCATCCTCCCCAATCGGCTGCGGCGGTATTAGCTTCTCCGGCATCCCACTCTTGATAAGTAAATAATCCTCCTCACTGATCTCCACCCGACACTGCTTGGTGTAGAACTGACAGACCCTATTGCCCTCTCTCATTTTTTCAAGGTTGAACTGTTCCGGCTTGTTGCGGGCAAATTCTACGACGTCAAGCCAGCCGACAGACGTGCCTTCTTTGCCATGGGTTTTGAGCACGCGCGGTGGGCCATCAAAGAGACGTTCGAAGCGTTGTATGAGAATGGGGCCGAGAGGCCTGGCGCCGAGGTTGCCGGCCATGGATTCATGGCGGTGGAGGACACCATCGTAGTCGGATATGAGGGATAAGAGGGATGGGAGGGCATCTTCAGGTGAGATGAGAGGGAGAATCTCTTGGTACTGACGAGCCAAGTAGTTGATCTGTAGATGGTTTGCGTTCGTTTTTGGCACCTTGGCCGGAGGTGTGGACTGTCGACGAGGTTCGTCACCCGATAGACTGCGCTTTCGCTTGGTGGAGGGGTGATCTGCTGGTGCGAAGGGAGGGGAACCCATGTGGTTCATTGTAGGTATGTGTGGGCTTTTGCCAGGCAGCTTTTTCGCAATGGTTGAGCTTGTCGGAGGGGTGGATGTACCGAGGTTGAGCGGTTGGGGAGGGGTGGAGGGCGGAATGTTTCCTGGGTCGGAGCTTCTGTTTCAAGAAGAAGGGTGATCCATGATTCTGTAACAAAGGAAGACGGAAGAGACGAAGAGGCCCACGTAAGGAATATAGAGAGTGAGAGAAGGAAGAGCGAAGAGCGTTTGCGCGTCTTCGGAGAAAGGTTGCAGTGGATTGGATTGGGGAGGATTTCCACCCTCGGCCGGCAGTCGGCTGTGGGCGCTGTTTTCGCGCAGGTGAGGGTTGCCTTACCCCATCCAACCAGTGCCTTAGTTTATTACCTTGGTAAACAAACAAGTTAATGACCTTACGTGCTCCATGAATGTTATTTATACTAGGAAATGTTGAGGTAGGCCCAAGATAAGGCTGCTAAGGTATGAAAGTACTTGGATGTTGTTGACTAAATTCGTGATGATGAACTTGTTATACATGGAGTTACATTGTCACGTCAGATGTAGCATTTGAACACCCGTCAAGGGGTCACATTATTCGCCGGCTTTGACATTGTACGTTACCGCTAGTTGGACATTTATAATTAGTTTTCCACCAGTTCAACGCTCAGTCTTACGGTACAGCCCAAATCCAGTATTTACATGTAATATACAGCGGTAAAAAAAAAAGGTGGCAACCAACATCCAATCCACGGCGTCCAGCCACATTCTGGCTCACCCCCCCACTCCACCACCCGCAATTTCCTCTAGGTGCCTCCAACCCACCACACCACCACCAATCGTAACACACGCGCTTCCATGTCTGAGAGGGGCAACTTCAGAGGCCGTGGGGGCGGAGGACGAGGCGGTGAGCGAGGTCGTGGAGGAGCTGCAAGAGGAGGAGGGGGGGCACATGCTCAAGGTGCCGAGAAGCCGAAGAAGGAGAATATACTGGATTTGGCCAAGTACATGGACAAGGAGATCATGGTCAAGTTCAATGGGGGCAGGGAAAGTGAGTCGGGGGCGCCTTTGTTCGATACTTTTGTTCTTTGGGGCTTTTGTTTCTGCGAGATGAAAATGGGCTGATTTGTATTATGCGCACATAGTACAAGGGACGCTGAAGGGTCATGATCAGTTGATGAATCTGGTGCTCGACGATGTTCAGGAGATGCTACGAGGTATGTCCCGGTCCGATTTCGACTCGTTCCGCCTCCACTTTCCTCGACTTTGCACCTTTTAATCACCTGCCGACTGATACTCCCCGCAGATGACGAAGGCAACACCTCCACCCGCTCCCTTGGCCTTATCGTAGCTCGCGGAACACTACTCGTACTCATTAGCCCACTGGATGGAAGCGAGGAAATCGCGAATCCATTCAACAATCAGGAGGAGGATTAGCTGCAGTAGAGGGAAGAACTACCAGATAAGGACAACAAAGCTACAAGGCTAGGAGCGAAAAGGGTCGGAGGGTCGACAAGAGCCAGAATGTGGCCATCGCCTTCCTGCTGTGGATCGATCTTGGCTGTCGCGATAGCGCCTATGCAGCACTAGCGCATCAGCGCGAGAAAGCTGAAAGGCGCATATCCTTCAAGCACAGTCACATACTAGGGAAGTTCTATGCGAAGATTCCTTGCAGGAATGCAAGCCTGAAGGAAATGAACGATTGTGATGCCACCGCTACGCTATGCTTGGTCAGGACAAGGAACGGATAGTCGTGAATGCACGCTAGCAATGCAATGAAACAAGAATCGAAGCTCCTCTTATGTACCTCTTACCCAAACCCTCACCAAGTGAAGCTCTCTTCCACAAAATCCACTGTAGCCCCCTCCCCGATGACACCCCTCACAGCTGACCTCACTTGATCTCCAAAGGCCCCAGGCCCACAAACCGTCACCACGGTCGCGCCAATCCTGTTCGGTAGCTCCTTACCCAACAAGACGGCCGGATTACAGCGTCCAGGGAACATCTGCACGGTTTCGCTCCGGGAAACAACCTCTCTCGCGCTCCTTGGCTGCGTGACGAAGAGCAGGACTTTGAGCACTTGTTTGCGGTTGCTCATCTGCAAGATTTCATCCATCCATGGGCGGATCCACTCGAGGGTCTCGGTGTTCTTGACGGACCAGCACAGGACGACCTTTTGAGTTGCGACTGTGCCGGCGCGTTGGCCTTGGAGTAGGTCGCGGACGTGACCGATTTGATGGGTGATGCCTACACCCGCGGCGAAGAGTATAACTGTGCCATAGGAGTGGAGCCGGTCGATGCCACCGTAGGGCCCCTCGACCAAGCCATAGGTCCTTAAGACGCCGTTAGGAGACGCGCGAGCTTTGTTGAACAGAGTAGCGGTCATACCCGTACGTTTCGCAACGATGAGCGAGATGTTTGGGGAGGTGCGAGTGGGGAGATCAGATATAATTGATTCGACATCGGACTTCGTGGACAGCTTTTCCAATTGGGGAGTGAGGTAGGGTGTTTGGCGTTCGTCAGACCAAGCGATGGAGAAAGGATGGTTCATCCAAAAGGAGATGGTAGGGAGGTAGAGGTAGGTGTGGGTGCCTGGCCTGTAGTTCCACGGTCGAACTAATTCGATGGTGACCCTACATGCTTCGACATCTTTTCCCGGGAGCGCCTCGACGGTAACTTTGCTGAAGCGGCGCATTGAGATATTGCGATATACCAATCGGAACACGCGAGCTGAGCGTTCCAGAACCCAAAGTGCGATCACCCAGTCGATGTATGATTCGCCAGGCAGAACACCTATTTTGCAATGTATTTTAACGCCAATGATTGTGGCAAGGGCGAGAAATTGATGGATGTGCAAAAAAGACTCGTAGAAGGCATGGCGAATGGTCGATGGAGCCTGAAGCATAATGATACTGAGAGCCACGGTTCCAAGCAAGCCGTAGGCCAAGAATGGGCTCTCGTGAAGATGTTTGCTGATTCCCTTTATGCCGGCAGCGTCATGCTCATTCCAAGCCCATGCGAGAGTATGTGCAAAAGCCTCCGCTGCTACGACCCTGCCGATCCATCTATGGAAAAGGTTGTACGTGTCGAAGCTGATGCGTAGTAGCGGGATAAAAGGGCTGTTTCTGCCAGCGAGGATGATTAGAGGAATCATATTGACGAGGGCAAGATGACCAGTTCTTCCGCGAAATTCGGCAATGCTTTTGGCTTTGGGCTGGCTGTAGTCAATGACAAGGCAGTAGACGATGTTGCTTAACAAATACGTAAGCAACAAAACCGTATGAAGCCTTGAAGGAAGGGTTCCGACGTTCAGGGCCCTTGACAGCTGGATTTCTCTGTTATGTCTCTTTTTCCATAATGGGGCATAAAAGACTTGCTTCTTGAGACTCGGCCATATCGAGGTCCTATCTTCTGACCAGTATGATTGCTGTTGAGAAGTAGCGTTGAGATTCAAGAGGTGCCGTAATTGTGCGTTAGCCATCTGACCAAAACGCACGCAGAGGACCACCAGGAACAGGAGCCCTATCGAAAGCCATAGGATGTATGTGAGGCTGTCATCGAGTGGTAAGTTGACCCCAGTAAGACCATGCGTATATGGGACGATGTTCTTGGCGGCCTCAGCCGCTGAAGATGTCTCTGTGCCGTTCATGGGGCCAGTCACGCTTTGCGAGGAATGCCGCAAGCGTGGAAAAGTCTATTAGGTCGAAACGTGTAATGTGACCAGCACACGTGGAGTCGAGGTACCAGACCGTGGAGGCGAAGGAAGGAAAGTGGGTAGCGGTTTTTGGTGATGTGATGGAGAAGCTGGAGCCTGTCTGCGATATATACTTCGAAAATGGTGGATGTTTCGATTTTTGAGATTTCGGATTGCTTAATCGAAAGCGTTGCAGTAGTGACAGGAATGCTCTGTGTTGGGCGGATTGCGGAATAGAAGTAAAAGTGAATGGCAGTGTGGAGACACGTCTATACCTGAGAGAGTGACAATGGACAGAAGGTGTTGTTGACAGACACAATGGCAATGTAGCTATTGTCTAATGCGTGGCGAATCTTTGTTCCGAATCGTTCACCGATTATCTTTGTTGAAACATGGGCATTAACTTGGTCATTCATACAATTGTTGCTTCCTTTGATACAATGATCTTTTGCCGCATGATATTGATGGCCACCGCTTCAGGCGCCGAGTCTCGAAATGTCCAGCAAGTCGAGGGTAGAAAAGAAGGAAAGGATGGCGAGGATTTTTGGTAGTATTAAATTGGTCAAAGAGGGTCAGGATCTAGTAGTAATTCGTCTATGCAAGGTACGTGAGTCGGCGCGAAGAGTGATACAAACGCGGAGTGAGTGAAAATAACACTGTCGCCACAACGCGAGGATATAAGAATATACAACACGAAGAAAGGTAAGGAGAAGGTCTGACGAGAGTGAGTTCAATGGGAGTTGCAGCGTCACGGTGACTTTCACTCTCCAAATAGCGTGAACCTCGAGTCTGGCCTGATCCAATGCAGACCTTTGAGTTGTCATGATCCTCTTAGCGCCGAGAGCTCGGCATCATTTTGGCAGCTTAGTGACCTTACGTTCTTCATGATCATGCGATATCTGCATGTCTAGGCCATGTACAGAATCGTCAAGTAGAGCGGCAAGACGAATGATTGAAAGGATGAAGAAGTACGGGCAATTGTTGTGAAACAGAGTAGAAGTAAGGGCAGCATAAAGGAAGAATGGATCAAACTTGTTTTGTCGTTGGCGCCAAGCTTTTATTTACATGGGAAACTTGAGTCTTTTCGGATTAGTCCAGCGCTTACACCCTCTGATTGGTTACAGAAGGAAGCTATGAAGTTTCATTGGTCGCGAATGGATGATGAGTGTAAAGCGCTGAAAAATGTGTGGATCCCCGTTAAGGACCTCAATCCCACCAGATACCACACGAAAAGCGAATCTCTAAAGCTTGGTCGTATGTACATAACAAGATGCCCTATCATTTACAATCCGACTTCTATCGCTGTCTTCCTCAGATTTAGTGGTACAATGCAGTTACCATTTGGAAGAATCTGCGAGAGATCTCCCTCGGTTGCTCAATAATTACATGACGAGTTTAACCCCTTCTTTCTGCTCCGAGTACTCTGCAAGAAACTGACGCCGTCCCTCGTCCATCACTCATAAGAGGTAGCAGCGCTTTTACTTCTTTTTCTTTCCCACCCCATCCATCTCGCCAAGAATAGCAGCGAAGCTCTTGGACGGATCATGCACCGACACCGGCCTGGCTCCGCTCGGTGCCACTCCTGGAGGTAAAGGCATTTGTTCCAGTCCAAGGGCCATAGACGCCCGCCGTCGATCTGGTGACGGTGAAACTGTTCTTGATCCCGACGCTGATGCTGCCTCAGGCGGTAATAAATCATCAAACTGCGGAGGTGGCAATGACATCTCACTGAACCCCGCCCACTTATTCGCCATCTGCCAGCAACGACTTCTGCGGTAGATCCCATCCACGCTATGTTCGACGACATCAGCTGGCAAGGTCACCATAGCTGATCCACCAGCGATACGGTAAACACTCTGCTTTTGGCTCGCGCTCTCTTGAACCCATGGAGGGGATCCTTTGGGCACCTCACAGAGGAAGTACTCCACCCCTTTTGTCCATCTTACACCAGGAGCGTCAACAATCAGAAGGGGCAATGTTTGGATGACTGCATACATGAAGATCCACTGTCCGTAGCGTAGGTCAGCTATCTCTTCGATGGATTTTCCATGCGCAGACCTTCGCTCGTAGGCCATGAAGGCTTCAAGGAACGGTGTTGCCTTCATCGACTCCCGGTTGTAGGACTGCATAAGTGCATTGTTAATCTCGTCGTCCCGAAGTCTCTTCGTACTCTCTTTCCTCTGCTTCTTCGGATCAAGTGTGTCGAATCCTCGTCTTGTATTGAGCAAGGAGGGCACTCGAGGGGCGTCGAACGGCATTGGCGGCTGAACAGGGGGAGTGCTGCGATCATACTCGTCCAGGATTCTTCGCAAAGCGCGTGGTGCTGGTTCTTGCGGATCGTCCGGATCGTGGGCTGGAATATCCGCTGTGCGAGTAGTTAGGGAAGTGCGGTCCACGAGGATGTCGTAGAGGTCTGAGAAATCTTCATACAACTCCCTCAGCAGAAGACGATTGAGTCCACTTTCCTCAAAATCATTCTTCTTAGACTTGGCTTTTGGTGGCCAGGCTCCGTATTGATGCTTATAGAAACTCATGATGTGTCTTCGCATTGTCATGTATGCGTTCTTCCAATCTTTGAAGCGAACGAGTTTGCTCTCGCTGCTAGTACTAGAACTTGCGATGCCGGCGAAAAGAGAAGGAAAGTCGAAATCCTCCAATTTCGTCTCTATATTTCGCACACGGGTATAGAGGTCTAAGTTTGCTCTCTCAAGCCTCTTCCGAGTGAGATCAGTTACCAAATGAAATTTGGGGCTTCTGAGCCCATTGATGTCGTCGTATTTTCCAACAGCATGTACGAATCCCTCATTGTATAGATCCCACGACTTCATGCGTTCACCGAGGACAAGAGCCTCGATGGTCTTCTCACGACTTGATCTGACGTCCGCTAGTCCGAAATCCTGTAATATTTTTGCAAAGTTTCCTGCTGCTTCTTCCCCAAGCGTAGAGCCATCAAGGTTCGTGAATTCATAGCGCTGCATTACATCAGCGATTTTTAGGAAAATGGTGAACAGCGAGGACTGTTTAGGCGTGGCCACCAAAGGCTGACCTGCCAGAAATGCAATCACGTTTCGCATTGTAACAAGCGTTTCGATATCGTCACTGGTGGGTACCGAGTTTGCATCGGTCAGATCGACATGCAGCGGTAGCGGAAGACACAGGTGAATGTCTCTTCGAATGGGTAGTTCCTCAAAATAATCGCTAACGGACCGGGATCCTTTAGAACTGCCTTGAGTAGAGGACTCCGGCCGTTCGGTAGGAGACAGTGTCGGGACGTTGAGTGTTAGATGTTGGGTGCGTTCCATGAACGACTGTTGTTGCCAGTCGTTTGGTTCCCGCCGGTTGTGTTCTTGCATCCCGCCATGTGCAGCATGTACCAGCTTTTTAGAGGCAGAAAAGAGGGCTGAATCAATCTTAAATGATGGGCCTCTGCCACCTTCCCTGGCGTGCAGGTATACTAGGGTGTCGCCATGGTCATTCCAAAGCTCTGGGACCTAGAGATCTCTTAATTTTAGCCAATGTGCACAAATGGTTCTTTGGGGACTGACCCTATGGAAATCTGCCAGCGCTGAAACATCGTACGGTGTTTTCCCCTTAGGCGTGACCGTCCAAGCCTGCGGACTATTCGCATGATCTCCTCCATCGGGCCCGGCCTTCCGAAGTTTTCCTGGCATCCAACTCCTTCGCTTGGCAAGCTTTGCCTCTGTCGTAGGTGTGAGAGGACGAGTCGTTGGCGTTGAAGGACGGAATTTTATTGGAGATGTAGGACGCGAGGCTGGCTGAGAAGGAGGACGAGATGGAGGGCGACTGCTTGGTGGACGACTACTGTTTCTGCTTTCAAATTGATTGCCCCTGCTAGCTGGTCTGCTGTCTAATGGGTTGCCCCTGCTAGCCGGCCTGCTGTCTAACGGGTTGCCTCTGCTGACTGGTCTGCTGCCTCCTAAGGAGCCGCCAGGCGATTGTGCGCGGATTGGCAGTGGCTTGAGTAGAGGAGGATTGAGTAGGACGTCGTCGTCTTCGATGCGAGGCAAAATGGTAGGATCAAATGGGGGTGTATAACCAGACGACTGTTGGTGAAGATTCTGTAGATGGGAGGTTGGTCGTAAATTGGGCAGGGACTGCCTTGAGAGGTTGACAGGATCCTGCTGTCTCAAAGCAGGAGTTTGGCTTTGCTTTCCCGAAGCAGAGTCAGGACTATGCGTCTGTTCCCTTGGAGGTCGCGCCGGATGAATTGAAGATGGCGCTCGAGATTCGCTGCTCTGATCGGACACATTGCTGCCCATAGAGAAGATGGAGGAGATGCGCTTGGCCGCCATAACTGCTACTACCGTACGCAATCAGATAATAGCTCTATGGGATAGGATTCGCAAGTCGGTAATGGAAGCTAGGAAGACTTTCGATCCTGGCTTAATGCACTCAGCCTTTCTTCGAGGACAACAATCATCAAAGGCTGAGACGGAGCTATTTTTGGGTGGGCCACGCGGCAGCTTGCCAAAAGTCTCTGAGGTCCGAATTGCTCCATGGAGTGTGGGATGGGGGCGGGCTATCCAAGGAAGTAAGAATGTTCTAATAAGAATATTACTGGTCTGCCAGAGAAAGGAGTTGGAGCCGTAGAGGATTTCTTTTGTTATGTAAACTTATAAAGTACCTTAGTTCTTGCTGTGCCCCTTTCAAACATGACAACAAGGAAAGATGGACAAAGCCCCGAGGATTGACCGGCCTAGAGCGGGAAATCCGGGGAAGGCTAAACCTGAAAAGAACAGTATGTCGTAATGAGATTGTGATGCGATTGGCTGCCGAAGCGAGGAGCGAGTGCATGAGGTAAGGTACCCCTATACGAGAGTCTGATTTTCTGAGACGAATAAAGCCCATCACTTTCGATATCAAATCGAGCGTTTACATTAGTTTATAGTTGAAATATGCTTCCAATCTTTGTTATCAATCTTATCGTCCCCCACGTTTTGCTATTATCTCGCGAGGCAAGGTGCTGAAGTGGCCTCGGGACTGAATTGCGGCCTTCGGCCGCCCCGGTCGGTTAGGGTTAGGGTTAGGGTTTGTCACGATCCGCGAAGCAAGACCTAACCCTCAAAGCTCTACATACGGCCTAACCCAATAAGAATCCTCAACGCCAGCAATCTTTATATATTTGAGATGATTTGATGTCTAAGCTAGGAGATTTAATCGGGCCCCTTGCATATTGGGAAAAGATTGCGAGATACGTTGAATCGTCAGGATTGGCTAAAGATAATGGTCGTTTCGTGTGAAGAATGATAAGCTGAGCAATCGGAATTATTCTAGGAGTATATAGATAAGAGCCATGCTTCAGATCTCAGATTTCCCATCTGCAGGATTTGCGTTGCATGCATTCAATGCAGTGTTCGCTGTGTCATAACGTCATCAAGCCCACCTGGCGCCATAAAAGTCTACACCAGATCGCCGAGACGCTTTTTCCCCAGCCTCTATAAACGAATTCGGCCCCGAGATATAAACCCAAGTCTTACCCCCGTTCGCCTTTATAGAACCAATTGTCTCATCCATGTTGATGCGACTGCGACCCTTTGCTGTGAGGAGAGGGCGCACCTCTAGCCCAGGTGTCGTATCCTCTACTGCAGAGTCAGAACGCTAAACCGAGCAAAGGACGGAAGATATTCGCTTACCGTGCCAGAAAGGGAGATCGATATACTCGGCCTCTCGCACACTCCACACGACCACGCACCGCTTCCAAATGCCCGCCGCTCCTGAAGGTGCCAAAGAAGCCGAAATGCTAAAGTTCCGTTCCAACGGGATGCAGTGTATCCTTTCTTGCCCGAACTTGGTTAACTCGAAGTCAAAGGCCTCTGTCATGGTATGGTGGCGGAACGCTGAGGCAATGGCAATGGCTCCCGTGACCCCTGTGCCGGCGACGAGACAGATGACGGTTTCGTAGCTTGCTGGGTTCGCCGGCGTAAAGTAGGGCCCTTCAAGCCGAAGAGAGATTTGGTATTGAGCAGATTGTCGCACTCTTTGGAGATCTGCTCCTTCCGATGTTTCTGATGGTGGCGAGAGGTCAATTGTCGCCTCATCGACAAGGTCAGCAAGCTTGTTCGTCCACTCTCTCTTTGAACGCTTTTCCGGTTTCTTTTCGGTGGTCGACACTAAAGACCGCGATGCTTTACTTTTGCGGAAGAGGAATTGGATCATTACGTTCTTGTCCGAGTCCGATGAAGAAAGTTTCTTTGAGGCCAGGTGCGTAATTGTTGTGAAAGGGTGAAGTTCTCGTGTGGAGGATTGGGTGTGGTGTATGTGGAAATGGGCAAGCGGAGAGTTGCATGCGCATCCCCTGAGTCGCTTCTGTGGCAGGGGTACAGTCAGGCAGAACCACCCTTTACCAATGGCTATCAAAGTACTGTCCATCTTCCCGCTCAGCTCATAGATCCGCATGGCCCAATCCAGTACCCACAACGCTAAACCAGGCGCTGTGCAGTAGAACATTGTGCTGGCGTGCAGGCAAATGACGACGACGGCCACAATCATTAGCAAGTGTGTGAAGTAAAAGACATTAAAATGCTTTCTCCTGATGACCGGAAAGGTGGTTAAGAAGACAGCTAGCATAATCAAACTAGTCACGATCCCAGTGAAGATGAGTGACGCCCGCCAAATTCCAAGCGAGGAGGTATTGCCAGGCCAGACTTCGTGATATAAATAAGTAGGATTCAGTACTGGGTAGACGAAGGGCAAGCGGGTTAAATTCCGGGCATGGTTATAGGCGGCGACCCAAGATGCGTACAGTAAGCCATGGATTACCACCAGAGCGAACAAGACGTATGCCTGTATCATGTGAAAGGCGTACGTAGTTGATGAAGACAGTCTAAAAAATGAGGATAAAGGGCTCTGGATGAAATCAGACGTTTGCACTTCTCCTTTGCGACGAAAAACAAGGATTCCAGACACAGTACGAAGGAGTGGCTAGGGAAAGATAACTCACGTTCCTAGCAATCGGGAGTAGGACCATTCCCATGGTGACATCGCAGACGCTGTGAGAATCCTCCAGTCAGCAAACACTCTTTCTGACCGGGAACCAGGATAATGAAACGTGTCGGAACTACGGGAGTCCCAAAACACAGCTCAGAAATTCCAGGGTATCTCGAAGGAAATTTTGGGCTAGGGAAGTCGTACTGGCCTGTCAAGGCCACAGCGGCCACACGCTTATTTCCATTCAATATTCCACCCTCTTCCCCTCTGGTCACGAAATACCCTCGCAAACGCAGCCACCATAGCGCAAGGAGAATGCCGTACAGACTCAAGACCCAAAGAACGACTAGCACCCCGCCAACTGTTAAGGATTTTCGGATGATGGGTAATTGGTCAGTGTAAAGTTGTTTATGGAGGCTGCGCCGTATATGGGGAAGGAAGGCTCTCAGGGCCAGGAATGTGACGGAGAGGGAGAGCCAGCAGTACCAAACGACGATGTGAAGTCGTGCTTGGAGCGGAAATAGCCATTCCCCGCAAGTTCCTGCATAGCAGTGGCGATGGGATCGAAAGGTGAGACCGAGAGATAGAGCAAATGAAGCAATGAGAGTTCCAGTCAATGGCCATAAGCAAGTCCTCGGTGTGATCGTTTTGATTGAGACGGAGGTCCATCTTCGAAGGCTGGTCCATAAGGACAGCCCTGTTACTCTGGGAGACATTGTTTGTTAGTACCTAAAATACAAAGAATGGCTAGATGTGCGCGACTACTTGGCTCTTCGAGGTAAAAGTGTTTAGGTTTGGGGGTAGGCGACGTTATAACAGAGTATAAAATGACCAAACTCGCTTATAAGCAAGCTCTGTTATATGTGTTTGGTCATTGATATACTAAGATTTGGAATCAAACAGAGAGTATACTCACCCTACTTTGTGCCTGTATTCTGGATATCGATACACTAAGATTTGGAATCATAAATAGAGAACACTTAACCTACCTTGTGTTTGTATTCTACTATATTTACATTTTCAGCCATTCCCGTATTATGCGAGCTATATATCTCCGGGCTCCGCAACCCGAATGCTTTCGTAAGGCAGACTCTGAGACTTTGATATGCTGTCGATAACTATAGGGATTCCCGAATTGACGGGTACGTATCTCAGGGGTGGATGGTTAAAAATCCTTCGGTGTTCCCATTCGCAAGCCTGACATCAGGCGTCGGTGAAACCTTATGTATGGCTCAATCGCATGTGCTTGTAAGGGATTGCCATTCGCCGGGTTTCAATGTTCGAACGCACTGACACAGGCATGGCCTGCACCCGTTATCAAGTTCCTCGGGAAGTACGTCAGGCTTACTCTCTTTCGTGACAATTTGGGCTTGTCTGGCCCGAGAAGACTCACATTTGTGGGTGGCTGATGTCAATAAGAGATCCACGCCGTGCAGTCGTGCAGGCTGACAGGCACGATCTGACTCGAGGTCTTGGCGAATCATGGCCCATGAGATTGGGCTGACTCACTGGTGGGGGATAGCGATTTGAAAATCGGTGTAAAACGTGGGCATAATAGAGCCTTGTCCTTAGGGACGGAGTAATGTGTCGATGAAACACAGAGTAAATTTACGCTGGAAAACACCATATGAAAATGAGGAGCTGAAGTGATTTTCCCAAATAAAACCAGGAACAAGCAATCCAACTTGGTAATATTCATATGCATCTCTTTACTGCGATCTGAAGAAAAAATAAAGAAAGGAACCGATAGACAGTCGAACAGCCATTTGCAGACAGATGAAAGTGAAAGGAATGGGAGCAGGAGGATAGAAATGCCAGGCATCGTTCTCGCAAGAAGTGTCGGTTGTCGGCTCTGGTGGCTCTATCTTCTCCTTCGTCTACATCCTTCTCTAACGCGCCGCAATGATCGACACCGCCGTAAGGTAATCATAATACCAGGCTACCAGCTACGTCACTAATCGAACGTAATAAAAGGCAAAGGCTGGCATGTCGGCGAGAGCGAGAGATTGATAACGAGGTGACATGAAAAAACTTGGTCTGACAAGCCACCCGTACCATTATGCAGCTATAAGTGGTGACCTTGGCGGCTTGTTAGTCATCCATCTACCGTAACACCAGTAAGGTACTTGGTAAAGTAATTTTCACCAGTCACCTTTCAGGCACACCTCAATATAAGAATCTGACTCACGCCCAACATCTGAGATGAATGGCCATTCCAGAGCGTTGGCGCTTATAGACCTGCTGAAGGGGTGGCCGAACACAGCCCTCTTGCCTACGGCCCAGATCAGAAACGCTTCCTCCGTTGCTCTCTCCAACGCTGACATTTCTAATCCAGGCCTCCTATACGGACCAGATCCCGGATACGAGCCGCTGAGAGAAAACATTGCCCATTGGCTCACGCAATTTTACCAACCACCTGGTCAGGTACTGGCCGAGCGAATATGCATTACTGGCGGGGCGAGTCAGAACTTAGCATGCATTCTCCAAGTCTTTGCAGACCCGCTTTTTACGAGGAATGTGTGGATGGTGTCCCCAACCTACTTCCACGCTTGTCGAATCTTTGAGGACAACGGCTTCCACGGTCGACTGCGCTCGGTGCCCGAAGATGAAGAGGGGGTTGACATTGAATACCTGAGAAAAGCGTTGCACCAGAGTGAGAGGACGGCGCAGGCAGAGGGCAATACACAGCCGGTAGGGCCCAGGCAAAGAAGCGCGGCGCAACACTGCTGAGGTCGTCTTCCCCAGACTCTCAAACCTACACGACCATGGAGCAAGATCTACCGGCACCTCATATATGCCGTTCCCACGTTCAGCAACCCATCTTCCAAGACCATGAGCCTCCAACGCCGTCAGGAGCTCGTTCAAGTAGCCCGCGAGTACGATGCTTGTATTATCACGGATGATGTCTACGATATGCTACAATGGCCCACGAACGAAACTACCGCTCAAGCTAGTAAAGAGTGTGCCCGTATTCCACCTCGCCTTGTCGACATCGATCGGACACTGGACGGCGGTGCTGAAAGGGAGGGCTCTGACGGATTCGGAAATGCAGTCAGCAATGGCAGCTTCAGTAAGATAGCAGGACCCGGGTGTCGAACAGGCTGGCTGGAGGGTACTAAGAAGTTTGCTTGGGGAAATTCACAAGTGTAAGCTTTGCAGTGGCAGTAATTGCTGACCCATGTTCACTTAAGTGGCAGTGGATCTTCGAGGTCCGGTGGGGCCCCCTCACAGCTGACCTCCACTTTCATGTCAAACCTCGTTGAGTCAGGCGAGCTGCAGCGACATATCTTCCGAACTTTACAGCCTGCGTATGCCCAGCGATACCAAAGCATGATGTCGGCTATTGAAGCACATTTACTGCCGTTGGGAGTGACGCTACCTCAGAGAAGCCGTGACATGGTGGGTGGGTACTTCATCTGGCTTTCGCTGCCTGCCCCCCTGCAAGCCGAAGAAGTTGCAGCGCGTGCACAAGAAGAAGAGAATCTCATCATAGCGCCTGGGCCTATGTTTGCGGTCTATGGCGATGAAGAGGCAGTAGACCTTGAAAGGAAGGTCAGGGTATGTTTTTCGTGGGAAGAGGAGGCAATGTTAGCCGAGGGTATCCAGCGTCTTGCACAGGTGATCCGCAATATGCAAAGGGAATGAATGCCAGCAGGGAGCAGCTTTCTTGTAGGGGGGGGATACCGTTGAGCCGTGGAACATCAAGTCTACCGAGAGGTTGTCTGTTAATAAAAGGAAAGAGAAGTCGATGCAAGGTAGCGGACCAGCGGCAGTGATTTGATGCAGCAAAGGAGCGCTGGTCACAATCTCTTTTGAAGCGACGAATTAGCATGCTCAGCAGTTATCTACTTACTATGTACTTGTATAAAGTGTGTACCCATGATTCAAATCTCCAGGGGTCCGTGCAAGTCATCCCGCGCATCCGCGTGGGTGGGGAAGTTCTGCCAAGGAATCTAGGGTAAATTATTTGTTCGGCTCTGGTGGACTTATTGTTTTATCTATCCTATCCGGACCAGGATCAGATAATGGAATCCAGCACCACCAGGACTATGCTTGAACGACCAGACGAATCATGCGCCCATAGGGAATGACTTCGCTTTTTTTCTCTCCGGCTATGCATGAGGATGAGGATGATGATGTACATGATGTGAAACAAGTCGGTGTGGATGGTGAATTCTTTAGAAGACAGGTAAAGGACGTCATCATCTATGACCATATTCCTTTTAATCTGATAGACCGAGGGAGATGGGCAAAAAGTGAAGGTCAAGATTGGAAGTTGGAGATAGGATAAGCAAGATAAAAGGAAGCTGATAGTGACGACTGACGACCGCCTGAGGCGTGGTGTACATTAGTAATCTAGTTCCCTTCTAGCGCGGGCAACTGCCGGCGCTTCAGACAAGTTCACCCAGCCACTCAGATGGACCACATGCGAATTCTTTCAACCAGACTGATACTCCATCCCAAGTCTGTTTCATTTCTTTGCCAGCCATTCATTCTCCAACGTTTTGAAGCACGCGCCTCTTTTCTATGCATTGCTCTGCGTGTTTCGGAAATGAGCATTCACCTTCATTTGACTGACTGTCCATCAATTGCCGGGGCTGTCAAAGCTCGGTGCTTGCTAAGGGCATCTGCCAGGATTCATCATCCCCTGGCTCCCAATATACTTACGTTAAAGTCTCATAGCAAGTAGATCAGAGCAAATCCGATGGTCACAGCGCCCTTTCGAGCTTCTACTCCCAGCCTACCGCCGGGTGAGAGGGCACGAAGCGGCGCAAGCTTCTGACCACTAGGGCCGGTTATTATTCACCTCAACCTCCATTCCTGAACACATAGCCTCAACATATGACTGATTCATTCTTACCCCGACCATCTCCTGACCCTCATCATGTCTTTGAATGTGACGCGCATGGCCATCTGCGCGGCCAGCGTCTCGTCATTAACTATGAGGATCCGGAAGGCCATGGTGGGGATGGCGATGAATATATATTCGGGCAGGGCACAAGGAAGAAAGGGGAAGATGCAGAAGCCCTCGTATCGAATCACCACCCCTCGTACCAACGCGCGGCAAACGCAAGCCCAAAGTCCCCTTCACCTGTAAGCTGTTTCATCCTTTTGACCGATGCATTTGCCTCCAATAGGACGTATCCCCCCTTCATGCTATTCATTGTTTCGAAGACACATTCACTATTAGTATTGCTCATAGAGCCCTACCTAGAAGACCACTTTGACTTTGTTCTATAATCCTTTCACTTCTTGCAGTGGCCAAGTCTTTTTTTGTTACCTTTCTTTGTTACCTTTCCTTTCGCCAGCAACACCAAACGTTCATTACCAACCCACTATCATCTTTGTCTCTCTCTGGTCATTACTATATCCCAGCGCAGGTTCGCTGATATCTTCTGCTAGTCCTTCTTTTATAGCATCATCGGACCCCACAATTACTTCAACACCAAAAACCTCATCGTCATGGTCACCTTTTCAGCAGCAGCCCTGTTCCTTACCCTTCGCGTCCTCATTCTTTCGGTCTCGACTTCACCGGTTGAAGCTGTGCCAGTGACGAGCAACGCCACCACTCATAATAAAGTAGCCTCGACCTCATCATCGTACTGGCTTGCCAACATCCAGCGCCAAGGTACTGCTGCGTTTGGCGACTCGTCTTACAAAGTATTCCGCAATGTACAGGACTATGGTGCGACTGGTGACGGTAAGACCGACGACACCGCAAACATCAACGCCGCCATCAGTGATGGCAACCGCTGCGGTGAAGGCTGCGACTCCAGTACCGTAACCCCAGCTCTCATCTACTTTCCACCGGGAACGTACCTCGTCAGCGCGCCACTCATCCAGTACTATTACACTCAATTTGTGGGCGATGCGGTTACGCTTCCCACAATCAAAGCGGCAGCCAGCTTCACAGGTATCGCCGTTATCGATTCTGACCCATACGGGTCCAACGGCAACTGGTACACCAATCAAAACAACTTCTTTCGCCAAGTCCGGAATTTTGTCATTGACATCACCTCCAGTAATGCGAATGCCGCCATCCAGTAAGTTCCCACCCTTCTCACTCCCCATCGCTTCCCAAAGTTGCTTTGTTGCTTTGTAATTGAAGTATATCTACAAATGGAAATGCTGACTCGAAATGTACTTAGTTGGCAAGTTGCTCAGGCTACCAGCCTGCAGAACATTGTTTTTGAAATGGCTCAAGGTGGCACCCAAAATGGGATCTTCATGGACAACGGTTCGGGTGGATTCTATGCTGACTTGGTCTTCAATGGGGGCAACTACGGCATGTTTGTTGGAAACCAGCAGTTTACTACCCGGAACTTGACCTTCAACAATTGCAATACCGCCGTCTATATGAACTGGAACTGGGTATGGAACCTCAAGTCTATCACGGTCAACAATTGTGGCGTTGGCGTCAACATGTCAAACGTCCCGGCAGACCAGACTGTGGGCTCCGTCCTAGTCCAAGACAGCAAGTTCGTGAATACGCCCAAAGGTATCGTTACAGCCTTCAGTCTCAGTGGCAACACTCCACCCGCCGGCAACACGCTCGTCATCGACAACGTCGATTTCACCGGCAGCACCGATGCCATAGTTAGCTACACTGGGGCAACGATCCTCGCAGGTGGCTCCGTTGTGTCGTCCTGGGCCCAAGGTAAGGCTTATACTACCGGGGATGACGGCACTGCATCTGCCGCAGCATGCGCAAGTGCGGCTGCTTCAGCCTCGAGCACGGCGATCCAAGGGTCATTGACCGCACCTACCAAGCCCGCCGTGCTCATGGATGGCTCCAAGATCTTCGAGCGTTCCAAGCCCCAGTATGAAGGTGTCCCGTCCTCATCTTTCGTCAGCGTCAAATCAGCCGGAGCCAAAGGTGACGGAGTGTCGGATGACACTGCCGCCTTGCAAAAGGCCATGGACAGCCTCACCTCTGGTCAGATTCTCTACTTTGACCACGGTGCCTACGTTGTCACTTCCACAATCAAAGTCCCCAAGAACATCAAGATGACTGGGGAGATATGGCCCCTGATCATGGCCTCCGGTACTGCGTTTGCCAATCAAGCATCACCAGCTCCCGTCTTTCAAGTCGGCCAACCAGGTGACACTGGTGCGGTCGAAATGAGTGATCTCATCTTTGAGACTAAAGGCCCAGCCCCAGGCGCAATCATGGTTGAGTGGAACGTTGCCGAAACCTCTCAAGGCGCGTCAGGCATGTGGGACGTCCATTTCCGCATCGGTGGCTCGGCCGGGACTAGCTTGCAAAGCAACACCTGCGCCAAGAACCCCGCCGTCACAGCCAACTACAATCCGAACTGCGAAGGTGCCTTTTTGCTCCTGCATGTCACCACCAAAGCGACCATTTACCTTGAGAATAATTGGATGTGGGTCGCTGACCACGAGCTCGACCTTTCGGATCACAACCAGATCAACATCTACAATGGCCGCGGCGTCCTCGTCGAATCGCAAGGACCAGTCTGGATGTACGGCACCAGCTCCGAACACAGCCAGCTTTACAATTTTGAATTCGCCAATGCGCAAAATGTCTACGCCGGTGTCCTTCAATCCGAAACGCCATACATGCAGTCCAATCCCACAGCTCTCAACGGCGGCTTCCAACCCAGCGACACGTACTTCGATCCCGACTTCAGCAATTGCAACGGCGACGCCGGCTGCGAAAAAGCGTGGGGTGTGCGCGTTTTCGCTTCCACCGATATCCTTGTCTATGGCGCTGGCTTGTACAGCTTCTTCGACAACTACGGGCAGACGTGCCTCGCTACCGAGAGCTGTCAACTCAACATGGTCAGCATTGAGTGCAGTAGCGAGGTCTACCTCTGGGCACTGAGCACCAAGGCGAGTACGAACATGGTCACTGTTGATGGTACGGGCGTCGTGAAAGGGGAAGACAACATGTCCAACTTTTGTCAGACGATAGCGTTGTTCGAGGAGGCTTGAAGGAGCTGCTTGCAGTTTGGGCGGTTGGGAGGGACTGTCGCTATTGAAGAAATGCTTCTGCATGGCAAAAGCGGAGGATGATGGACGTTCGTTTATTCGATTCTTGCACATAAGTTTTCCTTAATCGAAGTCTATACATACGTCTTTTATGATTTAATCTTGTACATAGCTTGCTATTCCTATTGCATATCATTACCTATTCTTCACAAACCAAGTCTCCCTCATCGCCCATGTGAGCTGACATTACCTCCTTGCCATAGCACCCACCCGCGATATTCCCCAGCCCCAAAGGGACAAAGCAGTCGTTAATAGCAGCCCCCCATATCCTATCCTTCCCAAGCACTCCGCCACCAGACCTCCCCCCCATCTCTCTCCCTCTCCCTCTCACTCACTCTCACTCTCACTCTCTCGCCCTCATCTCACTCTCGCTCGAAAAGTTCTTTACTCCTTTCTTACCCCCTTTATTCTTAATTTTTTTTTTCCCCCTTTCCCTACTCTTTCCTTCCCCTTCCCTTTTCTTCCCTTACTCCTTAATATCCTTACGCCTTTTCTCTTCCATCTTCCCTCTCACCCTCCCCCCTTTCAATCAAACGACTACCTCCATCTATACCCGAAACATAAAGATCAAGACCGTGAGTGCCACGTACCTCGTACGGCGTGCATCTCTAGCTTCTGATCTGGATGCGTTCGCTTGGTGTTTTGATATGTTGTCGTTTGGAAAGGATTTGAAAGGAAAGGAATTTGAGAGTGAGGGAGGGAGGGAGGGAGGGAGGGAGGGGAGTAAGGGAAGGAGGGGGGGGGAGGAATGGAGGTGTGAGGGTAGTTGTTTGTTTATGTGGGAAGATGGGAGTCCGGTGGGGGGTGAAGAAGGGAGAGAGGAGAGGGGTTGAGGAGGGGGAAAGGGGGGAGAAGGGGGGGGTATGGATAGGGGGAAAGGGGAAGGGGAGGGGGGAAACGAAAGGGAGGTGGGGATAGCGGGGAGGGTGCAGTATAGGGGGTATTGAGCTCTTGCTGCTCTGGTGGGGTGTATGTGATGTAATATTCTCACGCAGCGTTTTGGTATAGACGTGGCGAGGATGCTGAAGCTTGGATTGTGGATGGACTGCGAGGAGGGATTCCTTTTCTTTGGTTGAGACGGGAGGTTGAACGATTGGGTTGGTTTGGATGAGGGCGACGGTGGGGGTTTGGTGGTGTAGGTAAGTAGCTGTGAGTGTGGTTAGGATGGAATGTGAGGTCGTCTTTTTGACTGTTTAGCTGGAGGAAGGGTTGGTGGTTGGGCAGGTAGGGGGTTAGGGGCGAGGGGGGAGTATGTTTGCGAGTTGAAGAGATTGCTAATTTTTGCGTTTTGTGTGGATGGATGGAGGCTTTGTGTGATGGGAAAATGGTAATGAAGGGCACGCTTGGAAGGAAGTAGGACTCGTGGAGGGCGCCAGGCCAGTGTTGTATGAAAGGGTAGTTTGCTGGCCGCATATGATTCTATTGTTGACTATCTGACCAGCCATATCCAAAGTGGTGCAGCGCACAAAGACACCCTCATGCGGCAGCCATCATTGCTTCTCGCGCATCAAGTTCTGTCACGACTGTGAGGAAATACAGGATCGCTGTTCATGTATTGAAACGAAGGTGTATAATTGGAAGAGAGGACCAAATGGAAGAATAAGGCAAATACAAGTCTCCTTTCCTTTGCGCGCACCAGTTTCTGTAGTGACTGTGAGGGGAAACCAAGTGGGACGCACAGTGCAAGCATAACCCTCCTATCCTTCTCGCACATCAAAGTCTGTAATGACTGTGAGGCAAGGAAGCGACTGCCAAAAATCATGGGGGATTTGAAAACAAAGGCATACTCCTGTTGACAGAAACAGGTGGAAGCACAGTGCAAGCAGAGTTCTAATAAATCTCCCGTCAAACGTTCTTGGGTAGCTAGTTGTTGCTGGCCAACGCTGCTGCAGGTGGGGACCTTCAAGCTGTTCCACTTAAGCATTGTCTCCGACCTTGGGCTTGATGGCTTGGTTTGGCTTGCCAGGCTGAGACTTTCCTCCATGGACCTTCTGGTAGTGACTGTCGAGCTTGTCCTTGCGTGCGAAGCCGTCCTGGTGGTATCTGCAGCTGAGGACGGGGCATTTGAGGTTTCTGGGTTTGATGCAATGCTTGGACGAACAGTGACGTTTTAGGTCCCCGAAGCGTTTAGTCATGAATTTGCAATTGGCCTCACGGCATCTATAATCTCCAGGCTTGCCGTAATGGGAGCTCTGTCTCTCATGATACCACACCCAAAACATGTCCTTTCTTGTGGTCCATTGACAACCAGTAACGCGGCAGCCAAAGGTCCATAATCGAGACTCAGGGTGTTCATCCTGCCATTCCTTACACGCGTCTAGAATCTTGGAACTACAGTCGAGACAAAACGCGCAGGTGCAAATTTGGTCAGCTAAAAGATCCCCCAGATCATGAACTTCTTGCGTGAAAGCATCTGACCCTGTCCCGAACGGAAAGGCAATGGAGCTTGGCGCCTGTTCAGGTGGAGCGGGATCAAACCTAGCTTCTGATATCTCAAGGTTGCTTATACTGCCATGGTGCCGATACTGGTCTTGGCTTGCAATAGGATCATACTTGTGAGCAAACGAGATCAAGTCTTCCTCGTGGTCTGAGGGGCTGAGTCCAGCGGTGTTGTATCCCTGAGACTCATCGGCATTGTCAGAGTTGTGCCGGCTCGCGAGCTGCTGATCGTGCCACTCATGCATGGGAGTCCGTGCCTCCGTGGTCATTGAAGGTGAGTATTGCCAACTTGCGCCCCTGTGTCAGCCAATAAAAAAAAAAGAGCTCCTACCCATCCTGGCCGCTCTGACCACCCTGCATGCCGGATCCCGTAGGAACAATGTCAGAAAGTCCTTCAGAGCTGAGATAGTCGTTCCAATCAAACGGAACGCCCTCCATTTCGAGATCAAGTGCGCCCTTTTGGCTTGCGGGAAGAGCGTTGATGCGTTGGCAGTGTGCGCCCCGCTAAAAGGACGAGGCTGAGGAGTTGTGCAAGAAAGTGGGCAGCAAATGAGAGCTGCGCTTGGGGGCCTTGGCGTGCAGGTATCTGTGGTGAAAGGGTGCGAAGAGAGCTGGGAGAGGGAGACGGATTATATGTTCGCGGAGGGCAGAAGGCAGAGGCTCGAGGGGCGCATTTGGATAGTAGAATATTGACTAGACTGTTTTTGTATGAACAAAACTATTACTACGCTGGAGGATTGAATTGACATTCTGGTACTCTCGGCTCTGCTATGACTGTTTAGGGTCTCCACATCTGCATTACTTGATCATTGTCTCGCTGACGTGCGGTAAAGACTGCGTATACTCATGAATGTAAAAAAAGGAATACGATCTACCCAAGAGAGCAAAACGAATAGGCCGTCAAAAGAAAAAGTGTGTTTCGGGGAAGACTGTTGGATTTCCCAAAGATCGTTGTACTGTTCGAACCACTGGAGCACTCGCAGCATCCCCCGTGAGTGCTTGCATCTCTCCAGTCTCCCCATTTCCCACAACAGCAGCCAATTCTCTTACTCTTTCTGTTTTCCGGCGCTGCCTTCACGACCAGAGACCTGAGGCTTGAGTGTAGCCGGCTTAATGACTCGGCCGGCCTTGACGGGTCCAGGCTTCCCTTCGTGGATGTTCTTGTAATGGCTCTTGAGCTTGTCCTTGCGTGTAAAACCGTTGTTACCGCTGTACTTGCACCAGAGCACGGGGCATGGGAATTGCTCTTTGGTAGGATTGGAGCAATGTTTGGCTTTGTCGTGGCGTTTGAGGTCACCAAAATTCTTGGTGGCGACTTGACAGGTCTGCTCGAGACATATATACTTTCCCGTTTGGCCGTAGTGGCTTTTTTCATGATCACTCAAGGACTTCCAGGACGGGACGGAAGTCTGGCAGCCCGGAAAACGGCACATGAAACTTCTAGTATTCTTAAGCCAAGCATGGGCAAAGTCTTTGCCAATTTTAAGGCAGCTGATACAAGTGCAATCCTCTTGAGAGCTCGAACCATTTGGCAGGTCAGGAGCGAAAGACACAGACGGCTCTTGAATGGGCGCGACGGTGCATGCTTCTCCGCAGTCGTCCGTGGCAATCGTTTCCGATCCGGCCGTCTTCAACACAGTGGGATACTCTGGTTGCGAATATCCACTGGGATCGACCGCCCCAGCGTAGAAATTGTCTGCTCCAAAATCAATTTCTGGTGACACATTCTTGACGCAAGGCTGGTTATCTGTGCTCTGACGAGCCTCAGAATTTCCAGAAGAGCCACCAAGAGTAGAGATGTAAGAAGGCCCTGATTCATCCGTGCGTTGCTCGTCACACGCTTCCGGCATCAATTTAGATGCCTGAACAGCCCCAAATCTAGCCCTCGTGTCAGCCAATAAAAAAAAAGGCTCACCCATCCTCACCGCCCTGATCGACATCATCAGGCGGAAAGTTGAGGAAGGCCCCGAAATCGAAATCATCCATCAAATCAGGCATGCAGCTGTCCATTTCGAAGGTTCCGGAGGTCATGATTGGTTTGCAGAGAGGGCGACGTGGCGTTGATGATGTGCTGGCAAAAGTCTCACTTGCGACGAGGCTGAAAGAATCGATAGGATACGAGATGATTTGACCGGTCTTGGCGTGCCGACAGAGTGTGTGAAAGGGTGAAAATTGAGCTGGGGATTCGCTTTGCTTATATGTTCGCTATGGGGGAGGCTGGAACGCCCTGATTTTTCATGCGCATGGGTCTCTGGTGAAGCGTGACTTGCTACGTACCACCAGAGGCCTTGGCTTCTCATGTCAGATTTGGCGTCTTCCAGCATCTCAATCCCGAAGAAAATCTTCTCAGGTCCCATCTGCTACAATAATATCACTCTGAAGATTTGAGCAAGTATTTTCAAAAGTAAATCATCCCATGGGCTGACACGGGCACGTAAACGATGCGGGTTCAGCCCTACGTGCCAAGACACTTTACAAGAAACACGCTCCCCGCCACAAGTGCTACCGTGATGGTTGCCAGTAAGGTGATCCCCCCGTCACAATCCCCAAAATCAAATACAAGGGTCTCGCAAACAAGATAGCCCCTGCCGCGACTGCAGATCTTGTACAATCATTGCTGGCGAAAAGGGCAGCCGCGTACTGCGTGTAGGTCAATGGTACGTAGAGGACAATGCACTGCAGGACAATGAAGACAGAGGCATAAATGCCGATGCGGACAATGCTAGCGATACGATGAATGTGGCCGGTTGCCATCCAACCGAAGAGGAAGAGGCCGGTTGGCGGAAGGGAGGAAGCGTGTAAAGCTGACAAGAGGCGTTGTTCAGGAGGACCGAAGCCATTGGCTTTGACTTTTGGTGCAAGTACGAAGTGCAAGTAGCTGAAATCCCATGTTGAGGGCTAGGGCAGTAACATCAGCGATAGATAGGAATATTAGTCCCGTTTGTCCGGCATTGTAGTGCTAAGGATTAATCTATACCAGTGAGAACACTTCGGAGATGGAATAGTAAATCCCGTAGACCAAAGAGGTATGATAGCTGGATCTTAAGCGAGAATCTGCATCGCTTAGCACACATAAGATGACGAAGGCAAGGTCACAAGAATGGGCGAGTTGCGGCCAATAATGGGCTACACTTAATCCGTCTGCCTTGACCCTATCGTAAGTATAACATAAAGGAATGAGTACATGTATTCTCGCTTATAGGAGAGCACAAAGAGGTTCGATGCCATAGCCGAGAACATATAATGCTAGCTCTAGAGTTGCTACTGTAGGGCCGACTTCAAAGGCACTCATTACTCCTGATTCCGATGGCGTAACAATTGCGGTTACGAGATCCACCGCACACGTATTGAAGCAATGAGTAAGTCAGTAAAGAAGCTGGCTCTTTGCAGATGAAAAGGTGGATTCATAGCAGATCTAGAGAGCGACAAAAGCTTTCTTCTTGCTTGACTAGTTCTGTAGATTAGCAGGGTCTTCGGTGGTGTACTGGTCGACCGGAATAACTTCATGATGTGAAATGGATGGTACTGAAACATAAGGGTTTCTCCCGGTAAAATGAGGGCTATGAAACGCTCCCTTTAAGTCTATACACCTCCTTGCCTCTCTGCTTTTTCCGCTAGTCCCAGGAGGCGGTGAATCTGCAGGTCGTGAAGACTGTCCGTCCGCGTATGGGCCCGCAAACCTATCCGATATACAGTAATAGACGGTAACCCGAAGTCGTTATGCTCTTTAGGGTACTAGAGGAATTTGTTGCTTGTTAAAGACCGGACAGTGTGATCCAAAATTGTTCCAAGTAATTCGTTTGGTCTTATCAAGATCTCTCCATGGAGCCGGAAAGATCGGGAAAAGAGGCGCTGAATTATAGGAAGAAAGTGATGGGATAGCCTCTTTCGAGCAACAAGCTAGAGTCGTATATATTAAATAACCCCTAGGTTCCCAGCAACCACTTAGGTGGGCAAAGGAACATGCCAATGGCACCGAGCGGAGGGATTGCGGGGCGGGTACTCAAGCTGGAGCCGAGGAGTACGGCTCGTTGCAGTAAGATAAGCACGTACCGTGGATTCAGGTACAGAAGCGGAATAGACTCCGATTTTCACGGGAGGAGAGCAGAAAAATCACTTTTGAGAGTGGACTGCGTCAACACCGCTCTCACACACGATGTTCAAGGCCTGGAGTTCTTGAGAGGCTATTTATTGTATGAGCGTTGCACTTTTAAGCAAACGGCGATTGGCATATTATATCCTTTGGGCGACAGCCGGTAGCAAAGATTCCTCATATGGGTACGTAATTGACACCAAAACCAACACAATCCCGAACTTCCTGAAATTTATTCAAGACGGTTATACCAACGCGAACATGCGATCTTGAGGCCACACAGTCTGCAGGCTATGACCTATCATCCATGATATTTCTGAAGCCTCATGTTCACTGTTGAGTTGGCAGACTAGAAAGGTTACTTTGATTACCATCAACGAACATTGCAGCTCCTCAAACAATATCCGTCACCACCGCTATTGTCGTACTATGACTTCGTGCTGATATCGGACAAGAGGCGGTCTGTGCAGCCAGAAGCATTTGAGCGGCCTCTCCAAGTTGCGTGTAAAGAAGAAGAGTGTGTAGACATTTGGGAACCCGAAGTGCTTTCCTAAGAAGTTTTCGAGGTAGCGCGCATGTTAACCGAAATGTAAAAAACACTGGGGTACCGAGGATTAGTAGCAGTACTCTCATGAGTTTGGCCCTGGTCATAGAGCCCAAAGAGCTTCTTTAGGAACATGATCAAGACTTCTGGCAGAGAAGATGAGCATTCGTTCACTGGAGCTTGAGGTAACCCTTGGCTTTCTTGAACACCGTAGCTGATACTAAGGATTTTGACGTCACCACGGACTGGAAGACCAGGGTGGAGAGCTTGTTGTTCCGGCATCAGCGTGCTACTTTAGAACATGATTAGCGGAGCCCAGCAATTTTCACGTTGCAAAATAGAGTGACGGCGATGAAGTTCGAGAGTGTGGCGGTATCAAATTGCAGTAGGAATGAATGGTACTGCTCTGGAAGACTGGAGGTCTTGCAGACATGCACCAATGTCTGAAAGCAGCTACCCGAGCTAACCTTACGAGCTCGAGGTTTCGATGCCAAGGCGCTACTGACGCCTTATGGAGTGAGACCAGTTCATGCAGCACAAGAATCAACCAGCAGCTAATATGCACATACCTGCATATAATCCCTCCCACTATATGCCTCTTCTAGCTGCTTCTGTTCAACGTGTACCTGTCATTGACAAGCTTTTCATACCGAAATCTGTCTCAATCGAGCAAAGTTGCGCAATCCTAGCCTTGATCGAGGTCGACACCTCTCTAACTTCCATCATAAGACTAGCTGTATGCTACTGAAGCTTACTGGACCGAATTTGATGCTCAGAAACTCTAGCCTAGGAGTCCAAGCTTGGTTGTAGACACAGAACATGAGAGCAGAGCGACAGGTAGATATACCCACAGAATCACCTTACAGCCCAGGGGTTCACTCTCAGGAGCAGCAAGCATGATAGACTAGCTTTTACGGTATGTATGAAAGAGAGAGCAAAGCTGCTTCAATGGCAACTCAAGATCAAGGCCATGCTGACGATCCCTACAATAGAATACCCTCGTCCTTCCTCTTCTCAGTAGTCATCTCTGCCGCTCCCTACCATGGCTCATGCACACTACGGCGGCTTTAGTGGCCATGCCAATGCCCAGGACAACAGGCTCACTCGTGGAGCAGATTCCCCGGCTGTCAATATCTCCGAAAGCTCGAATGATGGATGGAACGCTGCCGATCCTGCCCAGCGCCTGATCGATCTTGATGATGAAGCCAGGGCACGTATGACTCCAGAGGAGTTGTCAGAGTCAAATGCTAGGGTTGCCGCTTTCTGGGCCCAACATGAAGAAAGGGCCCTCGCTCGATACCGCTCTTTGGACAATCAAAATGATTTGGATGCTAGTCAAGGAAGCGCAAACATGCGGACTCGGCCCTTGGACAGCCAGTTTGGCTCGGATGGAAATCAGTACAACCCGTATGCTCCCCATACATCCGAAGAATATATGGTGCAAGAGATAGCGGCTGGGAGAATGGACCCAGAGGTGTTGGACATTCCTCGACAGCCATCAGATCCTGCGCAGTCACCGTTGCCAGGAAATGACCCTGTCCCACCGTTAGCGCGTGTTCATGCCAGCGGTCAGTCATCGTGGATGGCTCCGGCCCATCGCCCTCCTTATAGGCAAAGTCTGACCGCTCGTGGAATGCACTTTGATGTATCAGACCCACACGATGAGTCATGGTTCCAACATCCTTTGGCCGCCAGCACGGCCGCAGAAGATCCGGGCGAAGACGGACATGCCGACGTCTATCCCGCTCTGCTCCCCTATTTTGATCTCGAAGATGCCCGAAATGGCTCACATAGCCCACATGTTACCGCTCCAAACCCGGTGTCACCTAACCAGGAAGGCCGACTTGGCATTCCGGGGCCCCTGACTTCAACGCTGGATCGACCAAGTCTGAACGAAACGTTCGCGATAGGAGCCCCAAGACAGCGACACTCAGCCTCAACTGGACGCGAGCGGAAGCGACTGGCGAAGCCTTCGCTAGTAGTGAAGCTGAAGACCCCTTCTACACGCAAATCCTCGCAAGCATCTGCGTCACTCAGGAGAGGCAGACCCGATGCGCCTTCCCCAAGCGATTCGTCCTCCGCTGCCCATATCACTCAAAACTCGCGCCCTTCCAATCTAAGGTCCCAAGGATCTCCTGGTTTGAGCTCAGCAAATACAAGGACTGGTGCAGGTTGGGTACCCCAAGCCGTACGGAGACTGACACGGAGAGCGGAAGCTATTCAGAGCTCACAACGAAAAAGAAGGCGTGACGCTGTATCACCTCAAGATTTGACTCTAGAAGGCACAACAACACCGAATCCGGGCTTGTCACAAAGTAAGTAGAAGAAACTCAATCTTGCGCGCCCCTGCTAATGCGTTCCAGCTCCCGCAGGTCATAGTCGACGTGCTAGTACTGGAACCCCCGAACCGCAGCAACGTTCTGTCTTGCGCGCTGAAGCCCCAGTATTTGTGCCTGTTTTGGCGGCGATGAGTGGACGAAATCCCGAGGACATGGCGGCACTAGAAGTGATGAGGCTAACCCTTGCTCGCCAAACGGATCGCCAAGTTAACTACGTACCCTCACCTCCTCGACCCTCATCCTATCTGCCACCACTCAGATACCTTCGTACACGCCGGCTTGTCTTTACTTCTGAGCTTCTCCCACGTAGCTTTGACGCGCAAAAGCGCTGGGCGACTCTCAAAATATTCCGAACGAAGGCACCGTACGTACCAGCCTGCATCAGTATCGCTCCTTGCATGCCTAGCATGCAGTATCACGTTTTTGGTGAGGAGTCTCCAGCGGAGAGGGTACCCTATCAAGCACCGCTTGGACTAAATGGGCTGGGTTGGCCAAAGGAAAGCTTGCCTCTCGAGGTGTTCCATAACATCGCTGGCTATCTCTCTCGAGATGATCTGTTGCAGATGCGCATGGTGAACACAGAGTTCGAGCGCAAAACATCGAACACTGTCTTCCATACAGTGGTGGTACCTTTCCGGCCAGAGATCTATGGCATGATGATCCATGATGGCCCTGGTCTGGATACGAAGATTGACATCAAGGGCAAAGGAAAGGCCAAAGGTAAAGCCAATCTAAACCTTTACTGGATCCGACGTGCTGATCTATGCTCCTAGAAACATACGGACCTGCCGAACAAGAAAAGACCCTCCATGACGGGATGAAGGTGTTCCAAGCATGGGGCCCTCACATTAAGAAGTTTGCCATGGCGTTTGATGTAGAAGAAGGTAAGCTTATGGCGGTGCACTGACATCTCACGAGTCCTGGGCTAACCCATGAACAGACCAATTGGTGAAGCCTCCAGTCAAAGGCAAATTCGAATTTTTTTCGGAATTCTGGGGCAAATACAAATGGCCTCATCCATACTACAGTAGATTCGACTTCTGCGCAGGCCTTGAAAAGAAGGCAGACGAGTTCCGGTGCATGTCTGCGGCACTTTCTAACCTTCAAGGAGTCCGTGAGCTTGGTGTATCCATTGACAGTGGTCTTGGATACCTTTGTGGACCGGACATCTCTGATCATGCTCAGCTCTTTCAAGAAAAGCCCGAGATCTTTGGCGTCTCAGAAACACAGAGGAGCTTGAAAGTTCTCGAGCGTCAATCTCTATGGAACGGCATCCTACGCTCACTTGGTCCTGCTACTGCTACGAATTACGCAATTCAAGGAGATACAATTCTCGCCAATCAGACACCGCTCATACCAAACGAGTGGGGCTACTTTGAAGCCCATCTCCGTTTATCATCGAACCCTCGTCTGGACCCATGGAGTGTGGGTCTACCGAAGACCACGAGCCCTCGTGTCAACTTTGTCGACGCATATGGAGGAGGGTCAGCAGATCGTCCTCTTGTCTTTCAAGGTATCAATCTTGTCAACAATCCTCAATACGGCGGAGCGACGGAGGCCTCCGCAATCGGAGATATGAACACTCATGATCATGCTTCACTACAGGGACGTGAGAAGAGCCCATTCCATACTGCTGCTTTGGTCCCTAACAACCTCACGCCTTCGCAGAAGGAGTGGCTGTTGGAGACCGAATGGGCTCAACGAGCATTTCTTTCAAGCTATTGTATGGCTTTGACGGACAACTCGCATACATTTCAACATGTGCAGTCTTTCACTGTGGCCAAGTTGTCTAGCAGATATCTGTCAGCTCTTCAACGCGAAGATTTCTGGAGAGCTCTCCCGAACCTAAACACCCTGACCATCAAAGTCTCCGCTGACTGGCGCAATATTCTCAAATCGGATTCTGGTGTTGTTGAAGCTCCCGATATTCGTCCGTCTGGCGCTGCGACGCAATTCCACAAGCTTCTTGCGACATGTATCGCTGTTATTCCAGGCATCAAGGCCTTGAGCCTGGGCTATTTTGGTGGCGGGGAGCAACAAGTTGGAATCTTTGGGCGTAATAAGCATATCTTGCCTGCGCCTCTGACCGACTTTTCCGACCACCATGCCGCTACGAGCGTCAATGCTGATATTCTTGCACTACCACATGTCGAGCATCTAACCCTCACCAACTGCTGGATTTCGCCACCTGCACTCAAGACTTTCGTGGCGCAGATGCGTGCAGCCAAGCTACGCACGCTCACATTAGATTCAGTGTCGCTCACAGCTCACTCGGGCGTCACGGACAACATGGAGCCCAATCCGCTTGCAAATGGTGTGCTACGTGTTCCTGATGGGCCTCCAAGACGATTCGGCGATCCTGCTGTGGGCGATTTGTTCCAGCAAAGGGGCAGCGCCCCAGATCCACGGTCTGACGGTTTTGGATGGATGGTTGAATCCCGTCGCATCGGCTCCTGGGGTGATGTCATAGACACAATCACGCCTGGGCCTACCGTCAACCTCTTGCGTTACGCCTACCAACACCTCCATGACCTTCCTGAGATGCGTGATCCAGGTCCACTCGAGCGTATCAACTTCGTTTCCTGCGGCTATGTTAAGCTCGTTAACATGAAGGACTTCAGCCAGTCCTTCCTTGGCGAGGTCAACAACAATCCTCCCCAGTGCCTCCGCAAGCGTGCCATCGACTTGATGCCTACTATGATGCATCGTAATGATGACCCTCTTCTGGGACAGATCATCCCAACGTTGCACGACCATGAGCTGGAAGTCCTTCGGGCTGCTTTCCTTATGGAGACGAATCCGAGCAATGAGAATAGCTGGGAAAACCTCGAGGACGGACAGCCCATCGGAGGATCTGGTCGCTTTAGTGGCCACGTCAAGAGATTGATATTCCCTATCGAGTGTTGATTGTCTCCTTCAACCTCATGCCAAAACCACCGAGCCATCATTGATGTTGTTTTCGATCGCCTTGGTCGTTCAACATCACAACGTTTTAACAGATGGATTAGTGCGATTGCAACAAGTCGATAGACATTATACAAGCTTCCCATCGCATAACGTGCTTCGGGCCCTACGACCAGCAAATATAAGCCATCACCTCTTGCCATATTCCAGATCTCGACTTGAACGCCAATAAAACCGATGAACCTGTCACGCAAAGGCCTGTCGATAGGATATTCCACGATTCCCACATCTTCTACGCGATCCGGCATTACTTACCTAGCCGCACTATTCGTTCAGCAGCATCATCTAAACTATAGAGGGACCTAGATTAGGGCCATCAGTGAAGATGTAGATTGCTCGAAAAATCATATCTTCATGCTGTGTCATCGATGAGGCTGAACACAACTTGAATGGATAGGAATCCTTTACGATGAATGATGTTAGAGTAGTCCTTTTCCGCTTGTCGACGATAGAGCTTCATACTTGTACATACGTTTTACAAGCGAGGCTCAGCCCCTCGGTAGATAGATTTTCCAATATGAAGCATACTCCAATGAAGTTGCATACGTACCTTCTTCTGTGGTGGGACTGAAGAAAGTACATAGTGCTTAATGTCTGAATTTTAGGTTGATGACATCGTCTTCTGCTAGCTAGCTGGCTGGA
The DNA here is from genome assembly GCA_033085395.1 of Xanthoparmelia taractica. Classification (NCBI taxonomy): domain Eukaryota; kingdom Fungi; phylum Ascomycota; class Lecanoromycetes; order Lecanorales; family Parmeliaceae; genus Xanthoparmelia; species Xanthoparmelia taractica. The sequence goes on along the minus strand of JANQBS010000090.1, from coordinate 43,021 downwards.
GTAATTCAAGCTATGTAGCTGGCTAACGATCAGAACCTTGCCCTTGCACCAACATCCGCAATCTATCCCTGAGTGATAGCCCTCCTTAGCCTCACGCCCCGTTGCCTGCTGTTCAATCTCTTCTTCTCCATCTCCGCGACCTGGGGGCCCTTCTGCACGACCTCTTCACCTTCGGTCAGGATCAACTCGATGTGGCACGGGTTCGACATGTAAGGATTGATCTGTAATCACCCAAATCAGCAAACATTTCCCCAGGGCTAATCCCACTGTGCAAGAATTTGAGTGGATAGTAGCTGCGGGGTTACATACACGACCATGAGCACGGTATGTACGGCGGCGCTGCTTGGGTGCCTGGTTGACTTGGATGTGCTTGACGATCAGGTTGCCGGTGTCGAGGCCTTTGGTGTCGGCGTTTGATTCGGCGTTTTTGAGGAGGCTGAGGAGGAACTCGGCGGACTTTTTGGGCCAGCGGGCTTTGGAGACGCCGAATTGTTTGCCTTTGGGATGCCTCGATATCAGCATCACATTTCATCTCGTGTAAAGCAGTTCCGTAGCCCAAGAGTCTCGTCTTCCCTTTCCAACACAACTTCTACTCCAACGCAGTCCGCGTGCCAGTCCCTATATTATGATCACACGTACCTTGCGCTGTCCTCCCGGTACTACCGGCATATCGCCTCATGGGTACCGCCTCTTTATGATCGATCACATTGCCCAAGTATGTCAGCGCGCGCTCGAGCTTCCAGCCATTGATGGCCTGAGCCGTTTCGCGGGTGTTTTTGAAGGAAACCCGGAGGTAGGAGCCGTGGGCGCGGGCGGATTTGCCTTGCTCGATCGTGGTGGCTGCGTAGCGGACCTAGATGAGGAGGAGCGGGTTAGCTGGCGTACAAGACATGAGGGATTGAGGATGGTAGAGGTGTGGGATTGAGAGTAAGCGATTCGGCGGTGCTTGGTATCCTTAAGGTATTCAAGATCCATGGTAGGATCTTAGGCTTAGAAGGAGTAGCAGCTTACCATCTTGATTTTGCCTTGACTGCTGTCGTTGATGGTTGTCCTGCTGTAGTAGCGGTCGTTGACGATTCCCAAAATTCAAAGTCGCTTAGCATTTGTGTGCCGCTAACCTATCTAGGGGCTAGCCGATCTTGAAAATGATCGTCCGCGAACTTTTGCTTGGAGCTCTCCACAAATTCCAATTCCTACAGAGTATTTTACAGAGCCTGCGACATGGCGCGAGATACGTTTCCTACGATTAATGAGCACCTCTCCTGAAGTTCAAGCGTACTAACCAAGTTTCTGCGCCGCGGAATCGAGGTTCACTTGCTGGATCTCATAGCCAAAAAAATTGCAATTTCCAGAATCTGGAATAGAATACTACAACCAACACAAATCTCTCTCAAAAGCATACGCTACCCTCATAAATCACAAACATCCGCGAATCTACAAAACTATGGCATTTACACCCAGAGGTCGCGGTGGAGACCGTGGAGGATCGAGAGGAGGGGATCGAGGTGGCTTTCGTGGAGGCCGAGGTGGTGCACCTCGCGGTGGGAGTAGAGGTTGGTCACCTCCAATAGTCCCTGGGCCTGCTAGCGCCGTTGCGCTATTCGATGGGCATTTCACTATAAATGCCCTTCTTTGGACGGCAGCGCGGTGTTCAGGGATTTTTTGCTAAAGCATTCTCCTTAGGTGGGTTCGGCGACCGAGGAGGTAGAGGTGGAGGGCGAGGAGCACCCAGAGGTCGTGGCGCACCTCGAGGAGGCGGCCGTGGAGGTGCAAGGGGAGGAAGCAAATTCGGTGCGAAAGGAGGCGCAAAGACCATTATCGTACGTCTACAGGCTTTCCCCTATCAGAGAAGAGCTCAAGGGTTATACAGGAACCACATAGGCATCCGGGAGTCTTCGTCGCTCGTGGAAAGGAAGACATGCTGGTAACCAAGAATCTCACACCGGGAGAGTCAGTGTACGGGGAGAAGAGAATCTCAGTGGAATCTAGCGCGATAACAGGTCTCACAAACGGCGACGCTGCGCCAGCCACCAAGACAGAATACCGCGTCTGGAATCCGTTTCGCTCCAAGGTATGAGCGCTGTCAGCAAAACAAGAAGCCATAATAACGATATACAGCTTGCCGCCGGTATCCTTGGAGGTCTTGATGAGATCTTGTGAGTAATGCTTCCGTGACTCGTTGAAGTTTTCAGTTTCTAATGTATACGATAAGTGTCCGACCAGGTGCGAAGGTCCTTTATTTGGGAGCAGCAAGCGGCACATCCGTCTCTCACGTTGCCGATATTGTTGGCCCTACAGGCACGGTCTTTGCGGTCGAATTCTCCCACCGCTCGGGTAGAGATCTGATCAACATGGCAACGCACCGTACAAACGTCATTCCGATTATTGAAGACGCCCGACACCCTCTCCGCTACCGCATGCTAGTATCAATGGTGGATGTCATATTTGCCGACGTGGCGCAGCCTGACCAGGCCAGGATAGTTGGACTGAATGCACATCTATACCTGAAGGTAGGAGGGGGAGTGGTGGTCTCGGTCAAGGCCAACTGCATCGACAGTACGGCAGCCCCAGAAGCGGTGTTCGCAAGAGAAGTTCAGAAGATGAAGGAAGAGAGGATCAAGCCATTTGAACAATTGACATTGGAGCCTTTTGAGAGGGGTGAGTACCGCTTTTTATGGCTTGGGATTAGACTGACACGGTGTGACAGATCATTGCATTGTGACTGGTAGATATGTGCGCTCTATGACTTGACCAATATCAGGATATTTGAACGGGAGGCGATCCATCTGCATGCTCCTCAGGCGTCGGAGCTCGGCGATTGTATTCCTTCTTGCAACCATGTAGAGTTGCTACAATCATATCTTCATTGCTACCATATCATTTCTTTTGGTCTATGTCAGTGACAGTGGTGTGATTGATTCTCAAATCTGTCAACGATCAATCAGAATACTACGGCCAGGACGCTGATGATATTGAAGGACGCAACCGTAGAAAGCCAAGCTCTGCCCTTTCAAACAGACCTGGATCCGTTAGGTGTCTTGCATTATGACACTGCTGGTAGCAGGAACCGCATAACAATAAGACCAATTAGGATCGAGTACCATACATAAGCTAACACCAAGCTACCCTCCTCCTATTCCGTGACGCCCTTTCTCTACTGACCAGGGGTGTAGAGCAAGTCTACATAAGCAACGCCTTCCCTCACCCTTTTTTCCCGACTTTTGCGCACCATATCCCTCCCGTCAGCAGCTCTCATTGGCTACTAGCTTTTCCATCTATTTTCAGCCTCGTCCAAAGTGGGGCCACCGCCAACGCATCCCGACCCTAATCCTGTAAGCGAAAGGGCGTTCACCTGCCGAAACCAGCATAGACTCCACAATGGACTACCCTTTCGATTTCGACCCTGTCATCAATTGGGCCGATGTCCTACCGCCCGCGCATGATGCCGCAGGGGGCCAGGAGGGGTGAGCACTTTTTTTTTTATTGGCTGACCAGAGGGCACAAAGAAATCCGCAGGCTCCAGCAGAAGTGGTACCAGGCTGCAGTGCCAACAGGCCCAATGAAGATACTGATCAGGTCACCACCGCCCTTACACCAGCACAAGATGGTTCCGACGCTCTAAGCTCTGGTCAAGCGTCATCAAGCAATAATAGCAAGAACTGTGCCTGTATTGTGTGTTTGCAAATAGGTTATCCACAATCTTGGGATAATGACCGATTTCATTGTCGTTTTGAAGGCTGCGACTACATTTGCGAATACTACACTCCAGATACGCTTTGTAGGCATGAGAAGAGCCATTACAAGCAAGATCGGAAGATTGATGAATCCCCCTTCTACTGTCCGGTTAAAAATTGCCGCTTCAGCACAAAGCGTTGGATGGACCTCTACCGCCACACCACCGCCAAACACTGCAACAACCCCGCCACATTCGAGTGCTCTGTGATCGAATGCAAGTACCATGGAGAAGGCAACGGCTTCACTCGCAAGGATAAGCTCACGGACCACTGCAGGAAGATGCACCGAGGACAAATGGTTCCTCGCCAGGTCGTCCGCACTCTCAAACCGGCTCCAGCTTCGTCCCACGCCGAAGCACCAGGATCCCGCAGCCTCGGTGCGTTGGGGAACTAGGTGCTACGGTAATAGGTGCTACGGTAACTCAAGAAACTTGGCAGAGGCATGCTGGAGAGGAAAGAAAGAGAACGAGACATTTTTGGTGCAGGAGGAGAGGAGAACGTGCATATTATCTATCTTTGGTGCCAGGGGCATCAAATTCTTTGAGTGACTTGCGTTTTCCTTTTTTCGATGTTGGCATCACCACTGTCCTTTCCACATTTCATCTTGTTTAGGAATGGTTAGGTGATGGCTTACCTTGGGGCATTGACAGTCACTCTTTTGTGTAACGGCAGACTCTCTTATATAACGGCAGAACCATTGACAGACATTTGAAAGCAATGAAGATATTTCCGGCCCGTATTTGTTTTCGATTTGACTATGAGTTGTGCGATCAATATTTGATGCTGCGCGCTGCAACTCTGTAGGACATAGGTTGAGATTGCAGGCACTGAAGCTGATCTTTTATTTTCGTCCCACAACAGCCCCTTCATACGTCAATAGCGAATTCTCCTTCTCCAGAGCTGCCATCACGACGATTGTTGCAGAACGGCGACTCTCTTGGGCAAGGCTGTCATGGCAAGAGTATACGACGTCACATGCAACAGTCCCTCCATCACGGGAGAATACGGGACTGAGGCTGACATCCGCTCCTGCCAATCCATTCGCCGCCCTCAGCGAGCGGATGAGGCAAAAACCTGGCCTAGCCGCCTCTGGCATAAGTCTTAGCTCCGTGTACCAGTACGGTGGTAGCATTAAGGAGTTGAGGGTACAGTGTTTGGGAAATCAAGCTTGCGGTCGCTATACGCAAGCCTTACTATCTGTACCTTCATTCCTAACACCTGGGATCCAGCATTGATCACTGAACCCACGCCCAAGTCTTGTCCATCCAACACACTCCACCCACACCCCCATCTTTTTCCCCTCCCATTCCAGCACCCTTCCCCAAAACTCCCTTCCCACAACCCCTCCCTCACTTTCCCTATCCCCAACCCCCTTCATAAACCCCACCCCCCGCCCAGTCTACCATAAAACCCACCCTCGCAACCGCAGTATCCTCCCTGCCCACAATTTCCGCGCACAGCTCAGACAGTTGCCCACATTAACCCGAATATTGTCTAGGTATGCGGCGATGCTGCTGTTAGCTGTGACGGGCTGGCGGGGGTATAGGGTTTCTTGATGGAAGCTTTCGTGTCGTATGTGATTGAGAGTGAGAAAGAGGGAGAGAGGGGTGAGGGTTTTATGGGTGGATGGTGGTTGGAGGGATTTTGGTGAGTATGGGTGATACGGGATTGGACGGGGACTGATGGGGTTTGATGAGGTTTGATGCAGGGGGTGGTGCTCAGGTATCGATTGTTGATGTGGGGGTTTATGGATGTATATGTGTATATGTGGTGTTGGGGGGAAAAAGGGGCGGAGGTGGTGGAGGTTAGGTTCGGTTAAGGCGAGATTTCTGTACGGTGTTGACGGCTTGGATTGGTAGTCTTGTGCGTCGGATGTTTGGAGTTGTGGGAGGCTGGAAGGGAGGAGTGAGGAGGAAGGGGAGTGGGAATAGGAAATGCGTGGAGGGCCAGAGACGCGGTGGAGAAGGTATGATTGGCGTGGTAGGAGGGAAATGACTCGGCGCTGGTCTGTTTGTTGACGACAAGGTGAGTTGTGTTGAAGAGCTTGGGTGCAGTGTCAAAAACTGGAACAGCTAAAATGGGGTAATTGGATGCATCTCAATGCTACGTTTGCGAACAGTAGCGGTCTTTAATAATCAATGCCGCCGTTTGTTCGGTAAAGGCCTGGGTGAGGAGTGGCTATGCTATTAAGACGGGCAGTGTGAGAGGAGGCAGTCAGGAAAGACGGTATATTATGTTTGATATCTTTGAAGACATATGATGATCTGCCCATGGATCACCGCCTTTTACGTATGACTGGCGGAAATTGAATGTGTCATAACCATGGCATGCTTATCGAAGTAGAATCTCAAATCTAAAGTGCTGTGTCAGACCTAACTGGGCTTGCCAGTGAATCCATCCTGTTTCATATCACAAAGGTCTTTGGCCTTCACTGGAGCTGCCGGTGACGAAAAATTTGTGAATGCACTCTCGATGTCCTCCGTCAGGTTGGTCCGTCGCAGATCATTCATCCAGAGCTCTTTGCTTAACACATCGCTCGCTTGCACATCATTCATTGACGAACATTCCCCTAAACATTCTCAAGGAATTCTTTTTCTACCTTGGATTCACGGTCAAGTCGGGCATAAATATGTCCGTTCCTAATAACGATGATTGCTAGACAGTGTCGAATGGCAAACAGCTCCATGACCGCCTTTGTCAGCATAGACCTCCGTACTCGATCCCTGAACCCCAAAGCATCGAGCCCCTGATCGGTATGAGTGCAAAGTTGTATCTGTCGCAGGCCTCTCAAAGCTGTCAAGTTGACGTCGAGACCGGCTTGCCATCTTTTGTATCGGACCATATGAGTCATGTCGAGGCGAAGTCTTTCAATCTTCGATGCATAGCCCGGCATCAGCGAGTCAAGGGTCCGTGACAGGACCCAGTTGTCTTCAAAACAGAAGATGTTGGTGGACCAGAAAACCGGAGACGCCTCGGAGTAGGTTTGGCGGCAGGTAGAGAGCAAGCCAAGGTGCAGTGGTTTTGAAAAGCAAGCTTGGGTCCGAGAATGGCTCTTACTATCTCGTGCACCGTCACAGTCGCATACTAGCCAAGGTTGCCATGTGTCGGGTTTGCGAAAGCGCCGAGGACCCTTGGGATAGATGTACTTGTAGCCAAGTACATAGCCGTAGATCTGGATCCGAAGCTCGGCGGGTAAACGTAGTAATGGCGAATCTCTAGTATTTCTGAGTGAGAGTCAGCGAGCGTGAATTCAAGGTGTATTAGTGGAAACTTGCATGGCCCCTATGGCGGCATGTACGAGAGCAGTCCAGCGATTTTGCCTCATAGATGCAGTTCCATTATCTTCTATCCCTTGCCCTCTTGTCCTAGAAATGACCGCTACTCCATCTTCTGCTTTTTGTTTGGTCATTGTTGGCACAGATCAGGATATTGAGTGTTTTGAAAGCAAGGATGTCCTCCCAGGGGCTTAAATACAGATGTCACGTGGCAATAATATGGCTAATACTGTGTTGACGAGTGAATAAGGCCGGCTTGCTGCCCTAACAATAGAGGCAGTGAGTATCTTCGCCCCTTTTCCGGTAGTGACTACCTCACAAAGAGACAGATGTGAATGGTGAGCATGCTGTATGGCAAGAGCGTGACTTCCCTTAGTGTAACAAAGCTGGTGAAGGCCGGTCAAAATGACTGTGCATCAAAGACTGCCTATGAGAGCTTTGTTTTGCTCGTCGGCACCCGCTCACTGGCACCGGCAGCACCGGCTAACGTCCTATCTCTATGTACGAGGCTGTTATATTTGTATGCGCATTACTACATTATTCTGCTGCTTGTGCACCTGTCATTAGCCATCTGCTCTCTTCCAAAGCCTCACATTGCATCAATAAATTTGCCGGGACAACCTCTCGTTGAAGACCTTGTACTGTTGACAGTCCTGTGGACCGCTAGGCAAAGGTTCTAAGTCATATGTTGCCAAGCAACTGCTACTGGATCTTACTGCTGAAGCAGAGCCATCGGAAGAAACCTGGGCCTTATCTGCATTGTGGGATATTATCAACAACACGAGGATGTGGCATCAGTGCAGCTATTATCGATTGTTCGTTACCAATTGGATTGCTGCAAACGGCGGGGGGACTTACAAACGACTTTCCGCCAACCGCGATACAAGATCTCAACCTTAGTGAACTGGCAGACATGACGTCCATCCAAATACGTGGCGTTGCAGTATTTCGGGAAGTTTGCTTGATTTTGGTATATAGAATATTTCCTTTCGACATTAGAATGACCTCGGCCTCTCTTCACACAACGAGTCTGCAGAGTTCTTGACGGACTTTATGACGAACGGCCAAAGAAACAGGCCAGACCTTTCCAGAGCGATGGATACCAGTAGGAGGCTAAATGACGCGATGGATTCAGCAAGTGGACCCCAGGAAGCTGGTCCAACCAGAGGAAGTGGAAAATTCTTGTGGTTAGAGAGGATAATGAATGCCGCCACACCCTCACCACCACCAGTAGAGCGCTACGTCAGAGACGACGGCAAGGTCGGACTCATCCCATCAAATGGCTTCTTTAGCGGTTGGTCTACCAGGATTCGGTTGGTGCTAGACCCTATGGAACCGTCCTTCCCAAGAAGAGCGCGCAGGATGGAAGAAATTGCTATTTTCGACAAGGATATTGTTGCTGCTGTACTGGCAGGGGATATTCCACGAGCAAGAGTGGTTGCGATTAAGAAAATGAAGCTGCCAAGGCATTTCTCCCGTGATAATACGGACTTGAGAGTTGTATGGGTCGCTCGTGGAGATGAATTTGAGGTTATAAGCGCTCCTGAATCCGAGGAGATTAGACTAAAGGAGGCGATCGAGTTTTGGCGTGCTTAAGGGCAAGTATAATGACACCGAAAACGCTTCATGCCAGTTAACCATGTCTTTGCAGTCATGAGTGACTGACTAGTCAAGCGGTCTCAAGCCTATTAGCATTATTGAGCGCTCTGATATCTCCGCAGATATCCCATTCATGAGCTTTGCTACGATTCCTCAAAGAGCAAAACTCATCTCTATCATTCGGGAATGACTCAATCAACTGAAACATCTTCATATAGGTCAACGGGCAAATGTTTAGACGAAGCGTCTCTCTTAGTGCTCTCATTCATGAAGGCATACACACCGTGACCAAGCAGTACTGTAGATAGATGATTGGGCCATCCCAACGCTAGGGTCAGCAGCCAGCAGGCCCAGCAAGGTCATCAGCAGGCCTAGATAGGCCCTCGGACATGCCCTAGCGCTGGAAATGCTCCCATGCCTATACAGCATAAACCTAGAGTGGCTATCTAGATAGCTATTATACAGGCGTGGGCGAGTGGGTGGAAAGAATGTGATTGCTCTGAACGAGAAGTTCGAATGAAGAGCCAACTGATGGTGTGAGGCGCTTCCATATAGAGCTTACTAAGACACATGTTCCCCGAATGTGCGCATGTATCTGGAACAGCGGCTAGATCGTGAGACGCACTAACCCATAGTCCCACTATCCCACATGTAGGCTAACGGGCCAACTTCAGACAAAGGGTCTCTTACTGAGCAAAGGTTGCAAGAATTCAGTACGGTCTTGGAACCCTCTTTGGAATCACAAATGCCTCATCATAGCTTGGTGGGGGGGTTGCAGAAACCTGCACCAGTGGCTCTCCGGGCTCGAAGTTGGTATACTGGGTCAACAGACTCTTTACCAAGTCATCATCCGATGAAACGCTGGCGGGTTGGGGATCCGCTTCTTGCTTGTGCTCTCCAACCCCCTGTTTCCACTCCCAGTCATAGTCACTGAACTGTCTTCTCTCGGCGAAGGGTTGCCTTTTGGGTGCTGGCGCCGGACGTCTCCTTCTATGTTCCCTTTGAGGTTGTTGGGAGCTTGATCGACGTCTGTAGGCTTCATAGATGGCGTCAGACTCGGAAAAGCTGTCGGATTTAGAGGTATCAGAATCTTCAGAGTAAAGAGTGTGCCTCTTCCTTCCAGATCTTCGTTCCTTGTTTTTTTGAGAAGATTTCGAGGGCCTGACTTGTCGCTCGATTATCAATCTGAATTTGCGGCCACTGACCTTCCCAAACAAGTCATGAGAACCTGTCCAGCTTTGAGAGGAGATCGATCGTATAGTCGAATCATCAGGACGAAAAGTGCTCATGTCTAGGAGCGTTCCAATTATTACGTCTCGTTCCGGAACCGAAAGGCTATCTATCATTGAAGCAACCTCACGAATATCTTGTGGCGAGGTCTCCAATAGTTTTGTAATCTGTTGCTGGGAAACTGGTATTGGCGTGATCAGGAAATGTTGGAATGCGTCATCAGAAAACGTGTTTGGAGTAACAGACCAAGCTTCCAAGATCGTACGAATTTTCGAGGAAACCTTAGAGTCAGACTCTTCGGTGTCGCTGGCGTCTAGAACTTGATATCCACCTTTGTTTCCTTGTGGTGAGGCTAGCTGTTGCCGTCCTATTGCGGCGATCATGCGAATAAGATCATTCTGCTCTTCCCGATCGAGGCTGGCTGTTATTTGAGCATGCCGTAGGTGAACGACTTGAAGTATCAGCGTCAGCGTGCCTTTAGCGTCCCGGAGCGCGCTTTGAAGTTGTTCCATGGAAGGCTGGAAGAAAGGCCATTTCATGCGCTCCAAATTTGACAGTTTGATCTTCGGAGATTGTTCGTGACTCTTCGCGGTGGATTTATATATGGCCCGGAGTTGCTGACTGGCTTTGCCCAAGAGGTCCCTCAGCTTGTCAAATATCTCTTTGCATCTAGTAGAGGTAGCCTCGATGTTCTGGACTTGATCCGAACGGAACATGCCGGCCGATCTCTTGGTAGGTGACTCTTCCATAAGCTCGCCTAGCTCTTGGAGCGTCCCTGCCGTGACCGAAACATCTGTGCCTATATCCTGGATCTTTTTGGGTGCTGTGCCGATCTGGTCCGCGAAGGCGATCAGCTTTAGTGATATTTGAATTCCTGCCCCTGCAACGGCAAGGATAGAAGCAGCGGCGCCGACGCCCTCCATATGTAATTTGATCTTTCCACTATTGACAGACACAAGGAGAGGCTTGCTTTATGTATATAATCGGTCTGTGATACTCGGTGTGAGATACTGGTAGATAGGTAAGATGTAGTGAAGACATAGGCGCGCTTTGCGGAGTATGGATGGTGCTCCCTTCGAGAGCAGGTTTGTGGAAAAGGCTTAATATATAACAGAAACAAGCACCAAGTATAGTAAATCGTCCGAATTAGAGAGAAAAAAACATTCTGAAAACGGTAATGATTTCATATGAGGTGCATTTCGCCTAGGAGTGAGCCTGCTGCATCAAGGCTTACAACCGGGCGAAGTTGGGTGTGGCTGTCTGTGCATGCCTAGTGTCACGGCTGCATAAGGCTGGTTATCAATCGTATATCGTGACCTGGTGGGCGGTGTTTATGTGATCTGAGTCAACTGCGCCTTGAGTGATACCTTGTGCTGTGCAACAAATGGAATAGTCGAGATGGATGATTCAGCCTCGCATCTACGAGAGGTAGACGATTACACTGCATCGGTGCATGTTAGGTAGCCTACCAGAAAGTCACCCTTCAATCAACTACATCCCTTCTGAGCGCGCGTAGATCGTGCCTCCGGACTTTTGCACCACCTCGTGTGATTTCAGCTCACGTTGGTCTTCTCCTACAACTTTACAAGGCTCATAGGCGCTTCGACGGTAACCATTTGCGGAAGATGTTCGATTTCTCCGTATCTCGCACTTTCTACTCCATGAAAGTCATAGACACACCCTGACCATAGCGAAATATTTCAACCTCATCCTCTGTCGCAATAAGCACCATCAAAGGGAAAGCTGTTCCCGGACCAAAAGCAATTCGTTCCAAGGGCTTTTACCTGCAGAAGCAAGTTTTTTTTTTTCACGGCAGACCGTATTCAAAAACAGCGACTCGTTCATTCATCACTGGGTGTAGGTTGAACCCGTCGTGGTGCATGCCTGAAGCCAGCACACAATCTTCATGACTTTGAGTTTTGGCTGTGATCCTTTCCCCATGCGGGCGTGGAGCAGGGTAAGTACTGTGACATTGATAATCTCCGCCGCTTCGGCACAATCCTTCGCTGCGAACTTTCTTCATGTATTACAAAGCAAAATGTTGGCATATGCACAAGTCCCCCGTGGGCATGTTGGTCGCTGGTTGAAAAGGCAGCGTCACCCCCAACATCAGAAGCACAGAATTCGTACTGAGATTTTATACCATTTCGCTTCAGGTACTCCATAACTGAGTTACAGCGTCCGCTTCACGCACCAACATGTCTCGAAAAACCATTGCGGTCTTAGGCGCTACGGGTGTACAGGGTGGTTCGGTGGTGCAAGCCTTGCTGAAGGACAAGTCGTGGAAGATTCGCGGGATCACGCGTGATACTTCGAAGGATGCTGCGAAGGCGCTTGAAAAGCAAGGCGTTGAGGTTGTCTCGGCCGACATTGATGATGAGAAAACGCTCTTGAAGGCCTTCGAGGTGGGTACATTATGGGTTTATGGTTGATGAGACATGAACAAGCCCTAGGAAAACAGCGGATTATACAACCCTTCCCTGCTATGGCCCTCTATCCTTTTTTTTTTTTGGAGTCATATTATCTGCCTGCTGTGGCCTCTTACCAAGGAAGATGGTCGTCTACGAAAGATTTCTGACCATCCTCGCTTCAATCAGGGTGTCCAAGCGATCTTCGCCGTCACAAATTTCTGGGAGCATGTGTTCACTGGTTCCTCTTCTTCCGAGTCACGCGACAAAGAAGTCGAGCAAGGTATGCACGTGCGCGCTTATTACAGCCATTCCTTCCTAAATCAAAAAAGCCGTTTGGGCTACCGACTATATTCGAGCCATATTCAGTCTACATTCCCACAGTCCCGCTCTTGGACCTAGCTCGCATCTCGCATCGACCACCCGACCCACTACAAACAAGAAGCGCTGACATTGTACACCCCATCAGGCATCAAAATCGCCACCGCCGCCTCCAAGACCGCTTCTTTGAAACACTACGTCTGGTCCAGCCTGCCCGGCGGCGAAAAGACCTCTGGCGGCAAATTCTCCGTGCCGCATTGCGACTCCAAAGCCATCATCGACGAATACATCTTCGACAAACTGCCCGAGTTGGCCAAGAGAACCACGTTCTTATGGGTGGGCTATTACGCCAGCAACCTGGCTTTCTTCCCAATGTGCAAAGTGGAGTATCTGGTACGTAATCCAACCTTTCATACCTGGACTTTTCGAGCAGCACAAGAGAAACGGAACGGATGGGAAAGACGGATGATGGTTGATACTGTGCGTATAGCCAACCGCGGGAAAATACGTCTGGATCCAGCCCAGCGCGCCCGACGCCATCCTCCCCATGGCCGGCGACGTCAGCATAAACGTCGGCCTCTACGTCTCCGCCATCCTGCGCAACCCCTCCGTCTCCCTCCCGGCCAAATACACCTTCGTGAGCACCGAAGACATTTCCCTCGCCGACACGCTCAAAGTCTGGAGCGAGGTTACGGGCAAGGAGGCCGTGTATATCGAGGTTTCGGCGGAGAATTACGACGCCATTTTCCCCAAGTTGGGGGGCGAGTATGCGGCGCAATTGAGGTGGGGGGAGACGGTGTCGGATTGGGGGAAGTTGAAGGAGGGGATCGTGACGGGGAGGGAGCTGGGGGTTGATGGGAAGGAGGTGGTTGGGTTGAAGGCATTTTTGGGGGGAGTGAAGGGAATGCTTACGGCTGGGGGGCCTGCTGAGTAAACGATTCGAAGGGAGGTAATCGATATCTTGTCATATATCAGAAGACGACTTTTTGAATGAAAAACGCTCTTTTTCCAATGACTCGATCGGAAAGACGCTTGAAATACGAGACACAGATGCAGGAATCGAACATGATAGCACTTCGCACCAATACACATGTAAAGCCCATGCCGATCATGTTGGGTGTAGGAAAGCCGCCAGATTGGTGAATCCGCTACAGTGAAGTCGTGGAGGCTGGATCCCGCAATCAAAGTCTGCAGATCTGGGCTGAAATCGCCAGGTGCCTCTGCGGCCGTTCTCGATTGTGGCTCAGAAAGCCGCCATCTAACCAAAGCACGAGGAGTATCTTAATGTAAGCGCTGTATGTAGAAGGAAATCTCCTTTTCGTATATAGTAAGGTAGGTAAAGTGCCTTCGGGCGAGTGAGTTGCAGCGCGGGCGGCAATGTTCGGTTCGGGTGGGCGACCAATCAGCGGATGTTAATCATTTTACCCTGGAGCGAGGTAGGGGCGGTTGGTTTTGAAACAGGCCTACTGTTGTAGGTAGGGCGGAAGGGGTTTTCAAGCCTGCACTAACATGCATTTCGGGAGATTGCGTGTTCATGAGTTAAGTTCTGGGGGGGGTGATGCGAGAGAGAGAAGGATATTTGTGTAAGAAGTCACGCAGCGAATTGCGAATGTGATGCAGTCTCTGGAAGTGAGAAATCAGCGACAACGGGCATCCGGGCGATAGGCCGGCTTTCCTGGAGCGCGACGGGCCGGACGGGGCAGAGACTGGAGAGGGGTAAGGCTGCGTCTATTGTAGATCTGTCTCCGTTCAACTTCTGTTTCGGACGTCATGGCCGAATCGGCAGGCTGTTGTGAGTAGGCGTCAAGAGGTGGTCACGGATACAATATCTTCTCACTGTTCAAGAACCGTAGCAGTTCCAAGATCCTCGCAATCAAATATCCGAATCGAATACTTGCCCTAATCGTACACCACGTTGACACCGCGGACACTTTACCGGCCTCTGTATCACTCTCTAAGAAACTATGCCTGACAAGCTCTTGCCTGTTGCAAAGTACTTCGTGAGGCATCCTGTTGGCAATGGCGCACACGTTCGCTCATGCGTCCATTTCATCACCTACGGTCTCTCCTACGGGCCGACCAACGTGATCGGCTTTTCCTTGCTCTTCGATTTAGACTTGTCCCAACATCAGCCGCCTCCAGAGGACCTCTGTGACAAGTTTGATGGACTGGACAGAGTGCTTGCCGACAGCTTCTTCTCCATCCGAGCGAATGAAGATGAATATCACAGGGCCGTGGCAAAGGTTAAGGAAGCATTGAACCAGGCATGGAGACTTAAGCCACCGGGAGGTTGTGTCGCGTGCTTGATTCATTGTAATATAGGCAGGCATAGGAGTGTGGCGATGGCGGAAAGGCTGGCAAGAAAAGTGAGGAGCTGGGATGGCCACAAAGCCGAATGTCTGCATCTTGACCTTCAGAAAGGCCAGAAGACACAACCTAAATATGCGGCAAGAGCAAAGCCTACGGAGGTATCAGAACACGAACCAGCGCGAGGACGCACACGCTCTAGGCACCAGGTACAAGCAACGTCGGAAACACAAGTGAGCGAGACGAGACGGAGAAGAGCAGCGGTGACACCGGATGCGATGCTACCCCCAAGAGAGGCACCTTTGCGCGAAAACAAGGTACTATGGGTAAAAACGATACCTGTGGAGGAATTGTATTCTCAACAACGCGAGACTGATGGTAGATCAGCTCGTCCATGGGGAGAGCACGAGATGCAGAGCAAGAGACTGTCTTCATAAACACATGTGACCATCTTACATGATCTGGTGCTTATGGTGGTTGCCGAAGTCTCTTGAGCTTCGTAGTCATGTAGCCATGAATACGCTAGCGGCAACTGTTGTTGCTAAGTGGGTCTAGAATTACCAACCTTCAACTGCAGGTCTCGATGAACATTTTCCTCACCCAACACAGATTGTGTCCCACGCGTTCCCGTCTTCGTCATATGTGGTCGCATTGTCCTTATCGGATCTCGTCGTTACTGGACGTTCCGAGGCTCATCCTTGTGATTACTCCGCTAAGCTCTCGGCTCTTGCTGTAATCTATCCGGAGTAGGTAATGTTAAGCCTCTGAGTATTGGGGGAAAATCAAGAGTTTGAAATGACTCGGATTCATTAGCAGGCTAGGAGATGTGACACCAACTCTTTAATCGAGAGACTCTGCCCAGAGGCCACTCTTCACGTCGTCCTCAACATCCCCTTCACTCTCATCTCCAATGCTACTCTCACTCGTCACGCTAGAGCCCGACAAGCTCCAGCATCCTACACTGCTAGCAGAAGATTTGTTTGTGTCAGAGGATAGCTCAGAGGTGCAGAGCTTGAGCTTTTTGCGACCCGCAGGGCCACATGAGGTGTCTAACCAGGCATCTGTAGCGGATCTCTTCTGTACTTCAAGCGCAGAGTCATTTGAGTCTAGCAGCCTTCTTTCCCCCTCGACAAGACTTACATCGTCCTTGTCTCCGTCTATAGTGGATGTGATTGAGGTATTTGGCGACGTATGATGCGTTTGATTGCCTCCGGCGATCCATTTGTCCAGAAGCGGCCTGCATCCTGCACACTGCACAGACCCTAGAGACAGAAATCGTGCCTCGTTGCTCGATTTCCTTGCGTTCGGCATGCCGTTTACGAACAAGAAGCCTAACGTGACGGCTGACTCTTTTGAACGGCTTGCCGGTCTTCAGCTGCAGTGTGTCCTGCACCATGGTCCAGAAGCCCGCAATATCTCCCCACGCAATCACATCTTTCAACTTGATGCATATCTGAAGAAGGGCGATTTCGTCTTTCGGCTGGTAAAGCAACTGGGATCGCCTCGAGCTTGGCACGTTGTATTTTCTTGTCTCATCCTTTTCCTTATGTGCAGTTTGCGCTGGTCTTGTCATTTCACCTTTGGAAGCCGATGCCTTTGCGGTCGACACCCGATGTCTTGTGACGCGTGTTCCAGCAAAATCTTCAACAGCCGGTGCTGGATTCTTGATCATCAAGCCTCTTTTATCTTTGATGTACGCTTTCGATGCAGTAGGTCTTGGGATTACGGGCTCAAGGGCTTTCGCGGGGTCCTCATTGCCATTCTTGTCATGTATACACCGCCGCTGTAGCATCAGTCAGCTGAGGCTGATGAGAATTTGGGTATATCTCAGACCTTGGCTTTGCGGCATGCCTCACACGCTCTCTGTGTGTGTTGAGCTAACTTTATGACGGGTTTCGCCTTGAATGCAATATGCTCGTTGGGTTTCGCAGTTTTCACGCTCACGGCCGTCTCTTCAATGCGGTCCGTGTCATGGATACAGCGCCACTATCGAATGGGTCAGCTGGATGTAGTCAGTTGATAGGTGTACTGCGAACCTTTTTTTTGCGGAATTCATCGTACGCTTGAGGTATATTTCGGCCGGGCAGCATGCCGGTTTTCGGCTTGTATGCAGCGCGTTCCTCGGGGTTTGTAGGGTTCATGGTCTCGGCTGTCTGCCCCATATTCTTTGCCATTTCTGTGCCCCCAGACGATTTGTCCTTCAGTATCGGCATACGCCGCTTCTCTTGCAACGTATCTCGGCTGTCTTTGGTTCCCGGGCCCGAGATAGGCCAACTGGGCTGTATGGATGGGCTGATTTTAGGTCGGACAGCATCTATCCCATATGCCCTTCTATCATGGGCCTTCAGACGGTCTCGAAGCAATGAATCCGCACCTATAGATGGTAAAGAGCGGCGGACGCAAAGGCTATAGATTTGTTTTGGGTTCATCGTATCGTAATCCTCGGCTGTTCTCGCCCTGGCTTGGAATTCGTCGTCTTTTTCTAAGCGCTTGCTAAGCTCGGCGTTTAGACCACCGATGAGTAGGCCGCGTCTTCTGAGCTCTTTCTTCATAGTACGTTGAGGAAGGTCTTTGTAACGCATGTCAATCTCCTTGTCTGGTTGTACTTGCGTTTTGGGTATCCGTACTCCGGGGGCGATTGGAGTCGTAGCTTTATAGTTTTCTGGCAAAGCACAGGCGGAGGATGAAGTAGAAGATGACTGTTGCAACGAAGGGACGAATGGCGGAGGATCAATAGCCACAGGCGAGAGCTTCCTAGAGATTGCGGATCGTGTGACATTGGCAGCAGGAGGTATGTCCTGGTTTACATTGGAGTCAGGAACAATGGCTGCAGGCGATACTTTGCTGGCACTGTAGGCCGCAGGAGCACTGGTTTTGGCGGGTAGGTCTCCAAAGATAGGTGGTGGTGGAGGCACAACTGTTGGCGTGCCGGAGGAATTGTTAGAGTTCTGCACGCTTTTCTGACAACGTGCTATGAGTGCGTCAAGCGGATTATTGTATTCGGCCATAGTCTGAAAACGTGCTTTGAAGGCATCAAGCAAGTTGCTGTACTCGGTCATGGTGTTCGATGTGGAGGGCCTCGAAGCTGGATGTCTACGCGCAAGAGGAGACGCGTATATTCTGTGTGCAGTGTAAGTTCGCCTCCCATTCGTGATGGTTTTGACGCCACTTCACGAGACCTCACACATTTTTGGGGGTTGAAATATAAATGCGATCTAACGGAGTATACTTCGTGATATCTACGTAGAGCTGCTGCGCAGGACCGTGCAGAGAGCGGGATCTACGCCCTAAACTCGGTGAGGGTTTCGGCAATGGATCAACCCGCACTCCGAGATAAACATTATTGTCACGTGACTTGGCTCCAGAACTTTGGGTGAGATAATCTCGGGGCGCCAGTATCTGCATGCTAGATTCTGTATCATATGGTCCTAATCCGAATACCTCCTTGTAGCCAGATTCTGTGAAGGAGCGTGGTGGATTTGGGCCCACCATACTTGATTCTATCTCCGCCTTCATCTTTCGAGTCATGCCGATCAAATTCCACAGTGATGTGATCAAGATTCTGATTCCATAACAACTTCCTCATCCAATCCTCGGAGTGGTGTTGGAGTAGCCGTTTCCCACACGGTCGGGGCTTGATGGACTGGGTAGAAAACCCACCTTCCATCGTCCCTGCCGCAAGTGGTTACTAGGTTTTAGCTCGTAGACGGAGGACGGTCTCTCAGTTATGGAGTAGCGCTGTGGGTATGTTGATATACTTCTGGGTACGTGATTTGGCACTGAAGGTTATGTTCTGCCATGGCTGCTTTTGTAAGAAGGAGCTTTCGATGAGAGGGGGACGATATCATTGGAGCTTCATCAGCCAGGGCATATAGCAGATCATGACACGCAAAATGACAACAGTCTAATCTGAGGCTCCCAATCCCTTCGTAACTTATGAAGGACTCCTCCCGCTTGAGCAGGCTTCATCCACTAACAGTGAGCCTGTTCTTGGCGATATCTAAAGTGGGCGCTGGCCATGCGTGAAAACCTGTTTTAGAGATCCTTATGGCTTCAACCCTATCTTTCGATATCCATGCAACGGTTGTCACAGATCGCGTTGGGTAGAGTGCCTTCGGGGAGGGCATTACCCTGACATACCCAATAGTAGAAATACTCTATACAACCAATCGTACCCCTTTAAACGGATCTTTCCAATTATGGATGAAGTCGAGTAGGAAATGTTTCGCGTAGAGGAGTTGATGAAAAATTTCGGATGGACTTCATATGAGGTCGATTAGGGGTAAAAAGACACTGGGTAGTCGCTTGATTGTGACTGTGACGCGGAGAGGGGCTGCTAGTAAAGGGTTTCAAGAGGAAGTCGAGGGGGATGGAGGAGTTGTTGGAGTGAAATTAGGGGAGGGTGAATGAGAAAGGAGAGGATTGGGAAGGTAATGGTAGTTTGAAAGAGCAGCTCTCGTGACACATTAATGGCACTCAGGTGATGTTGATCGGTGAACATGAGGCTTCAAAATCAGTGCTAAGTGGTGCCCGGAGCTTTCACCTTGGTTATCGCGTGGATTACGAGGTTACGGGATGTAGGAGTGCTTGCTCAAGGATGGGAAGAGACAGAAATGGGTGTAGAAACGGCATGACTTGGGAAGGGTTTGCTTTCATGCAGGTCAGACCACCCCACCTATGCACTTCCCCACCCCACCAACCTCATTCCTCATCCCACCCACACCCACACCCACACCCATGCCCATTCCCAATCCCAATCCCGTCTCGCCACGTCCCACCTCGCTATTCCTTAATTCCCTCCAATAGAAGTTGAAGTTGGACCTCACTATGCCTTAATTTCCCTCTGACGGAACTTGGGAGGACTGCATGTGGTGTTCTATAATCACGTCTCGTATTGCTTAACGGCAGCCAAGTACTTGCGCCGAGTGGCAGCTTCCGAAGACATTGTTGAGTAAGAAAATCACACTGTGCATGGAAGATAGAGAGGGGGGGGAAGGATGGGGATGTGGTGGTAGGGGGATTTTAGATTCTAGTATGGTGTGGATAGTGATGGTGTGGAGAGGGGGAAGGAGGGAAGGAGGGAAGGAGAAAGGAAAAAAGAAGAAAATGGTTTCAAGTAGGCGAGAGAGAGAAAGGGATGGATTACCAGGTGTTCATACAAGGGGTAAGAAGGCACTCGGTTCTTCAAAAGGTCAAGGTATAAAGATGTACATTGCGTGGGGTCATAAGCTATGGACATGAATCGAAGAGCCAGAGAAGCAAAGAACGAGATAATGTGTACATTGAAAATCATACCAGAAACGAATTGTGTGGCGGCAAGCTTCAGTCAGACTCCATAATTAGCGGACGGATCGCCCGTGACAGGCACGATCGTACTCGTCACAACGCTACCGGGGGGCGCATAACCTGTACATTGATTCATATCAGCAAATATCGCAACACCGTTCCACCCTTGAGGCAGCACTCACCGCCCAAGTTCGTAACCGCAGCGGCCACCTCCCTCCAAAACCCGCATACGCTCTCCGTCGTCTCTTTATCACTAATCAGACTGAATCCCAAGTTCCCCGCGTTCAAGACGTTGGTTAATATATCAGCACTGCTGTTCCCGGCTTTGGGCCAATGGATCGCGGGCGGTACATTGAGCAGCTTCGCATATTTATTCGGATCTCCACTTCTCGCATGAGAGACGAGGTAGGATTGATAAGCTTGCGCGAAGGAACCGAAGCCGGGGATGAGCGGGAAAGGTGCATTGTCGCCGAGAGCTGTCAAGTCTACGTTGAGGTTGTAGAAGGTAGGGAGGAGATCTGTGGCGTGGAAGCCTGGCGTGACTGAGTACTGCAGGTTGTAATTTTTCCCGTTGTAAGCGTCGCTCAGGTAACGGATGTTGCATTGGAATGAGCTATCTGCCAACAAAGCTTTGATGCGATCGAACTCGGTAGTGTAATTAGAGCTTCCGCTCATGACCGGCGGGTAACGTGCTTCGATCGCAGCGTTCACGCCAGCACTTTGCGCGTAAGGCGGAAAGACCTCAGACACATAGGTCGAGAATTGGGCGTCGGTTTTCACGTCCAGCGGGACGAATATGAAGGCTTCATCGGAGACGTGGCTCAGGATCAACGAATCGATGCCTTTGTAGAAGTTCCCTGACGCGTATTCTAGCACCGCCAACTGCCGAATCAAATTCCCATCGGCAGCCGGCCCAACAGCAAAGGTCCCCTCGGAGCCGTGCTCATTTAATTTTGTATTAGCATTCTGCAAAGTCTCCGCGCTTGCAGCCCTCAGACAAGTCAAACCCTGACCGGCGCATCCAGCTAGTGTCGTGAAATTCTGAAACGTCTGCTCCAAACTTCCTTTGCGATCAAGTAAGAATTCAAAGGCTGGGCTTTGCATTACTGCTCTGTTGAACAAAGGATTTTGGTTTCCGCCGAAGGATACGAGGTGATGCAATATGGAGCCTGCACCGGCTGACTCCCCCCAAGCCGACACTTGAGTTGGATCGCCGCCAACAAGAGAGATGTAAGACTGGATCCATTCGAGGGCAGCGCGTTGGTCGTAGAGGCCGGCGTTTGGGAGACCGTCAGACTCCATTGTCGTGCCGGCGAGCCAGCCATATGCGCCGAGCTGGTTACTCGTTAGGTATGACAAAGGCGGACTTTTTCTAGGAAGGATGAATCTACCCGGTAATTACTCGCAACAAAGATGACATTCCCGCCTGACTCCTGAATCACACCGGTCCCATCGTATAATGGCAATATGTCTCCATAAGAATCTTTGCCTCCAAAGATATAGGCCCCTCCATAGAACCAAGACACGACGGGTAGCTTCACCGATGGGTTCTCCACAGCTGCGGCTGGTACGTAGATATCTAAGAACAAACAATCTACGCTTTCATTAGCTCCGCCTTTCTGACAGTGAGATACAAATTGGGACATACCTTCACTAGCATTAGCAAAGTATGGAACCGCTATCCCCGCCAAGAATTGGTTAGCTGCCATGCCAACCGGACTGTTGGCGCCTGGTCCAGTCAACTGAGGTCCTTTGATGGGTGCTTGGATACAAATGGGCCCGTAAGAGCCATCTTGGACTTCTGTCTCCGTCGACGGCGGTGCTGGTTTGGCCCATCGAAGATCTCCGACCGGCGGAGCAGCGAAGCGGATATTATTGAAGGTGTAGATCTGCAAGAAATGTCAGAAACGGGCGCGAAAGAGGCGTGAAGGGAGAGGCGAACGTCGCCATTGGGATTGTAGCTAGCGGCTCGGTATGTTGCATATGGCAGTTTCAAGATAGGCAGTGAGCCCGCTCGCTTATCGAAGCTAAGGCCGAGGTTTGCTGGAGCAGCACAGCATATTGTCGCCAATGATAAGATCAAGGCGAGCGTTCGCTGCATGATGAATCTCCCAAGTGTTCCCTCGAGGTTGGAGGGATCGCGGCCATGGTGGCAGGCCCAAGCAAAGCTTTATGAGGGTCGTTCCTACCACCAGAAAGGAGGTAAGTTGGGGAAAGAGTGCATGGCCAACCTCGGCATGAGGTGTTTAACAAGCAAAAGCTATTGGTGTGGATAGAAAGAACATTGCGATCACACCAATAAAGTTCATATATCTTCTTTGAGGATGACCGGATATCAGGTGCCATGGCTCGGAGCATTATGAGGGGTACCTGGTAAAGTAGGAAGTATGGGGATAGAAATGCGGGGAGGCGCGGTAAAGGCACCAAATGCAGGGGCCCGACCGAAGCTAAGAGCCTAAGGTCCTTTCCCGTCTTCCCGGCTTCTTCACCTCGAATCTTCAGTGGCTCGCCGCTTAAGGGGGCCATGCTCCCTAAGCGTTACCATGATTGATATCTAAACCCCCAAACGAGACATAAAATTCAGCCATTGGTGGCGTACTGAAGCTACAAAGCTGGCATTGGCGCGCTTGGATAATGTACGAGCCGAGTCTGCTGCCCTTCACGAACTGTCAATGCTTTCTAAAATAGTCCTTCCAAATCGATGAAAACCCCCCGCAGCAACAGCCCAATACTGTCCGGCAGACAAGAGATCATCCGAAGTCAAACATATGTACATTCACACCATACAAATCATGGTTGTATACTGACATCAAGAGCCTCGGCCAGCCCCACTCACATCACCGAAACCCCCCTGTGAGCCGGCAAATGATTGATTGGGAGTCCACGGCCAGACCGGCAGCCCGTTTCACCCGAACAGACGTTCCATTCAGGCCCTTCGAGCTCAGCCACTAAGCCATATTATTGATCTACACATTGGGAGTGTGCAACCATTCCTGGCGCAACGCTTTGCTCCTTTCGACCTGTCGGATGATGAAGAAACGGGGCCATATAATTCAACAAGCCATGGCATTCCACAGGACTAGTAGCCAAAATGGGGAAGGTAGCCTAGTGGTGTCCAAATGTATTTTGGCGGATCAAGTAATACCTGCCACAGTCGAGATGATCCCGAAGTCATGAGAATCAGACCTGCCGTGCTTTCATATGTCTCTTATGTTTTCATGATTCTCAAACGCAGGCTTCGTAGCCGACGAGAACCTCCTAGAGCCAGCATTCAAGCCCACGAGGCCCGCCTCGCGGCACTTGCCCCATGCACTAATGGCACGATGTATACGGCGAAATGCAGCCAATCTCTCTCACGCCGGGAGGCTCTCCTATAGATCCAGAATCGTCACTGCCCCGTTAAGAAGAACGCCTCTCTCGCACCTTCGACTGCACTTTTCCTAAGCGACGAGTCGTAAACCTCTTCGGATAGTCTTCGCCATGGCGCGAACGATAAGAAACAGCACTTGCATGTCCGATGAATTTCCAAGACTATCGAGTATCAGCAGGCTAGAATTACAGCCCTGTCAAAATCTTGTTGGTGTCGGACCACCCGACGGAGTTGCATTGGATGAGCCCGCCCCGCCTGCATGAGTTACATTCCGTGCAGTTGAGCATCTCATAGAACGTACGGAGAAGCGTCGCACTCAGAATTTGGGATGCAAGTCCCTCTGTTGGATCTTGAAGGTATTTGCTCACTTTGAGCATTGTCTTTCCGTAAACAAGACAAGAGTTCTGTACCAGGAATTGGATCCCATGCTGACTGCTTAAAGACCAGAGAGAGATATGGCGCGGATAAAGATGTACACGTGCCTCGTCCACGCTGTTGGTCCGCGAGCAAACATTAAGTCTGGAATGATCTATCCCAGTTTCTCGGAGCTAATCTCAATAGAAATGCAAAGCTTCTGCCAGTCTGAATGCCTGGTCAACATCTCTCGCTACTTAATCCCGGCTATGTCACTCCATGTCAAAGTCAATGTAATTAATTTAAGCCATTCGTTTGCCGAGTCGATATAGGGGTTGAGAAGGAATACCGTTGTTCTAGATTTGAAATTATCATGACAGGAGAATTATAAAGCAATGATCACAAACGGGGTATCGTAGAGGGCTGTATAAAACTCGCTCGCTGGAAAAAGCAAAATACCAACATGTAGCTCGACATATCTCAGATCGAGTCTATCATCAGCCGTGCGCAAAATCAGCAATACAACGTCGAAACCGAACCAACGGTCCAGAGTCGAGCTATTAGTCCGAGATAATTATCACCTTAACCGTGACACGATCAAGCATAGTTCTCTCGGTGGACTGGCGCTTGATTCGCAAGACGTGCCGGAGCAGAAGGGCCAGGTTCATAAGCTGGCAAGGTCTCATCGGGAACATCAAAATACGAATGGTAGTGCTGCGGGTTCTGCGCTCGTGCTTGCTGCGTGACATACCCCTGCGGGGTCCTGGCCCACGAGCCATGGCTGACAGGATCTGCAAGAGGCGATGCTTGCGCTCTTGATGGGTTGTTACTTGCCTGGGAAGATGCAGTACGGCTGGCTAAGTTGCGAGCATTAGCCTGTAGAGTTTTTATGCGCTTGTTGTTGACTACTGTCCGGATATATATTTCCACGGCATGACGCTTTGTCTTGTCGGGACATTTCAAACACTCGTCCATAGGACATTTAGGGTATGATAAGCTGCTTGTCTGGGCGCTAACGTCCGCGCCCTGGCGACAAAGCTGTTGGACTGTCTCCAGATCTCCCCTTCGAGCCGCAAGATGTAACGCAGTGATCAGAGAGCCTGGAATTGTAGCATTCACCTTGGCTCCACCCTCTAGCAAGAGATTGACCAGATTAGTATCTTCGGTTTCCACGGCCATCATGAGTGCTGTCGCTCCTTCAGGAGTGGGAGGGTTGACCCAGGCATTATGGCTTAATAGTAGGACAGCCATCTCGAAGTCGTGAGTGCAGCATGCATAATGCAAGGGAGTCATCGAAGAGCCTTTAAGCCTAGTCTGAGACAGGACCTGCAACATGCTAGGATTGGGTGCGGCCCAGGGATTGACGTCGACAAGCTTCGTTAGAAGATAAGTCGCTACTTTCATGTCTTTCTTCAGACAAGCGAGGTGCAGCAGGGTCTCGCCCGATCTAGTCCGCTTGTCAAGGTCTACTCTTTCTGTGACAAGTGCTTCGATGGCAGATATATTCCCTCCCAAAACAGCAGAATGAATGGGCTGATGACCATCAGCGTCAAAATCCCAACGCGGTGCCCCCTTTGCTAAGAGAGTCTCAAGCATGTCCACCCGGCCAGCTTCTGCGGCCAGATGTAATGATGATACATGTTTTGCATCCACTGCGGCTATTTGAGCATTATTTCGAAGAAGCGTATCAAATGAATCGCGGCGTTTTGAAATAATTGCCCGGTGCAACGCTGTTCGTCCCCAGTTGTCCTTGGACTCGATATCAACGCCCGCTGCAACAAGTGTCTTCACCATACCTCCTTTGTCCAGTTCAGCGGCTATATGTAAGGGTTTTGAGCCTTCCGCATCAGAGGCTTCACGCAAATTCTTCGGCGGCCGGACACCCTTGACTACATCTGCTGCCCGAAGAAGTAATGAAGGTCGGTGCCTCAGCAGATCAATCTTAGGCAGAGGATAAGCTTCTAACAGCCATTTCACGACCGCTAATCGATTGCCTGCCACTGCTATATGAAGAGCAGTCCTTCCTTTAGCATCGACAGCAAGCTCGTCGGCGCCAAACTGCTTGAGCAATTTCATGCACTCTATGTGTCCATTCATTGCAGCCCGCATTAAAGGGGTCTTGAAGTTGTCCGATCTAAATTCGACGTTGACTCTTTCGTTCAGGATCTTTTGAAGCAACAACATATTGCCAGATGCAGCAGAATCGCCGAGCTCTACGCCCTTTGTTGAACCAGATAGAGATGGGAAGCGTATGATACTTGATCGCACTTTCCCATTGCGAGGACTAGGGAATATTTTGGGCGTATTGTTGTCCTCAACTGGCGGTTCTGCCATGTATCTATGTCTGGTTGCTTCGACTGACCACTGCAAGGTATCCTGTACAGCGCGGCTGTTCCCTCTAGCTCTGGCGGTAGCAAGCTCATCCTGTAACCCGCGCGGATCAAAGAGATTCCGATCCCGATCCAGTCTTGGCGAATGAGTACTGATAGAAGTTGCTGTGGTGCTGGAGATAGACTGCTGTACCGTCAAGATAGTGCTATTCTCGGGTGCCTCGGAAGAAGATATAGTGGATGTTGCATCATGCGCAGATGAAGGCCTGTCTGCAGAGAGTGTCGATCGCTCGCTTTTAGGATTCCCGGATTCGGCAGACGCGAAGAAAACGCCAGCTGGTGGACTCAGAGAAGCCGAGGGTCTCGTAGTTGCAAAAAGTCTAGAAGGTTGTATACCTGAGCACGGTTCCTCGGTTTCGCAACAATGAGCGTCCCTCGTCTCTGATGTCTGGACACGCTGTTGGCCAAGTCCTGCAACCGACGTAGACATCTCGACCCGCTTAAGGCCTTCTATCTCTAACTTAGCAAGCTCATTTTCAGGAGCATTGGAAGACGTCGTGAGATCCTTATCGTGAGTGTTGTGTACAACGGTTGTGCTCTTTGGAATAGGGAGCAAGACATCCATTGGAGGCTGGAATTGGAATTCGTTCGAATTGTCAGCACCGGCACTCCCGGGTGTCTGTTGACTCTGGTCCGACGTCTTCGTGTTCATCAGACTGTTGTCAGCCGCCTCTCGCTGTACATCGGCGCTTCCGGCTACTGGTTGCGAACTCGAACGGACAAGATCATCTATCTCCGCCTCCAACTTATCGTTTTCCGAACCATTAACTGTTCCACTAAGGTTCCTGCAGGAGACACAAGAATATGGAGAAGACGTTCTAGTGCTTTGATCCTTCGGCACCGGTCCTATGCTGCATTCATAAAGATTCGAGTATGTTGACCTCGGCCTCCGCGATTCCTCTTGTAAGCTGTTTCTGCGACTGAGATCAAGACCCGACTCCTCAGAATGCAACTTTGAATGGTCTTTCGCCGGCGAGGCCTTGTTTCTTGAAACAGCAACCGAATGGTTCTCATCAGCTTCGAGAGGCACAGCCAATGGATTCAAGAGCCCCAAATTACATTCATCATCCTGCGAACGGCCCTTGTCCGCAAATGCAAGCTTCAACTGTTCCCTAAAGCCCTCGAGAGCAGACGCGGGCTCGGTATTATTGATTGCGGTTGGGAGCGCTGTTGCAACAACTTTCTCAGTCTGCATCGACAAAGGCTTATCTTCTGAAACATTGGCCATTAAGGACTCGACGCCGGTCAGGTTCTCATCCCCGCCAACCTTCTCGATCGCTATTTCTCCATGTTGCAACAAAGAATCTTGCTTTTCCTCTGACTTTTGGTTCGGTCGTGACGCAGTAGCGCTCACCTGCGTCTCTCCCGAAAGCTCGAAGATAATATCAGAATGCGCTATAACCGTGTCGTCAACTTGTGTTGGTCGTGGTGGGAGAGGTGGCGACTGGAGTGTTTCGTCCAAAAAAGGTGTGGGAGCGGGACAAGTTGCTTGTTCGCTGTTTCCAATAAGACCCACGCTATCCACAGCTGGCAGGCGAAGCCGCACGTCTCCATACACACGCTTGTAGGCGGGCGATTTCAAGAATATTGAGTCGATGTCGAGGGTTACGGATGGGTCCAGTGATAATACGGAAGCCGCATCTTGAAGGTCTTTGTTGTCAAGCGCCAAGGATACTGTCTCTGCCCGAATTTGCTCTATGATAATTCGACTTTCTTGGTTCCCAATTTTCTGCCTCTTCTCTGTCTCAGTCCTGCATTGGAAGATGGTCAATAGCAGCTGTAGGGCTCGGACTTGACCTTCGAGGTTGGATATGTATTCCTTGAGTGTGTCTTCCAGCCAAAGATACCTTATCTTTTGTTTTAGACCAGGCACATAGCCTGACTCGTCCAGTTTCCCATCGATCACGCTGATCAGAATTGCACAGCAGCTAAGGGACATTCCCAAGTCCCTGTCGAGTTGCTTTGAGTATCCACTTGAGTCTCGGTCTATTGCTCGCCACTCATTGAGGGCTTCTAAGGCGGCTCGAATTGTAGATAGTTGGCTTGCGACCAAGGTAGTGTTGAGCGCGACATTGTTGTAGCTCTGTCTGACTTCGTTCAAACGCTTAGTTACTTTGGTCACGCTGTCGATAATCTGGAGAATGGAGCTGATGCCAGCGATGACTTCCATATCTTCCCATAAAGAAGCTTGGGAAGTCAAGAAGCAGCCGCAGTGGGCAGAGTGAAGAATTGAGCATTGCCATGGCACAATCATGACACAGCCTCATAATGGATCCAATCCCTGTTGATGCCAAGCTTTCTCGGGGAATCAAACCACCGTCGCTCCCGTTCCGATTATCTTATCACTCAAGTTGGAATCCCTTGGCATAAAATTGAAGCCATATTGCTGGCTCAGCATAAGATACTGATAATTGGAAGCGTGGTATCCAAATCTAAAAGAGAGTAGCAGGTATTCCAAGGGCTCGATCGTTTTGGGAAGGTGGAGTGGAACAGGGGGAGCCCCTGTATGTTGGTTGCGATCGACCAGCAAATTCGAACTCTCGCATCATCGTCAAACCCGGAAAAGGTATCTAAAGCTCGGATTATAGATTCAGGGAGATCTGGTGGGAATGTATTAGTCATTTGGCTGGTTGTTGATGGCTTGAACATCTAACCTCATGTGACATGCGTGTTGCATTACAGATGACACAGAAGTGTATGAAGATTATGCTAGTTGATAAGAGAGTATTCGAGGAAGCTAATCTTGTTCTCATATAGTGGCCGTTTGGTCTGATTCCGGATGTTTACCCTCTTGTTCCTCTACATCATTCTCTATCTCGTCTAAGTGGCAATTCTCCAATGTGATAACGCAATCTCAGTCGAGATGAAAAGGAGCCCCCCTACAGAAATACCTTTGCGTTCTCAAGAATTCAGCAGATTCGAAAGCGTATTCGGCATTGCAGGCAATCAACGCTGTGTGCGGCATTGGAACAATAATCACATTAGGAGCTCGATGACTACCTCGGAAGACGAGTATAAAGAGGTACGATGTGGATACGAAAGCCCGCCGTGCAAATCCTTCCTCGGTATTATCGAATGCTCAAGATTGGCTACCTGAATTTGTTGAGCTTTCGATCCAGTACCAGGAAGTCCTTGGCAGGCTTAAACTTCAGAAAGAAGACACAAGTATGAGTATTTGTCGTTGCCATGAGGGGGATATATTCGGGTTGCAATGCTAATATGGACAAGGATAAGCTTACACTCTCTCGTGACATAGCGGCGTTACCTTCAGGAAGACTGCTTCCAAAATGTCAACCTTCTCTGGCACAGCGCCTGGACGGTTGAAGTTTTCACGACTACTTGGAAGATGTGCTGACGTGATGCTCGCTCAATGTTTGCCTAAAAACTGCTATTAATATTGCAAAAGTTTGCTGCGAGCGCCAACCGACGCTGCTGACCGAGTTGCTGGCGCCGTATGTACCAACACGAGAGCGCTACAGAAGATAAGCCCCCGACGAACGACCGCGGTATGATAACTTGGTCAGCATATAGACTCGATGGCGTTCCAGTACATGTGCAGCCTTACCCGTTGATGGCGAAACCACACGCGCGGGCGCTGCGAAGACCGCCGGCCTCGAACGAGGGCCGAACGAGCCTAGATTTAAGGTTGTTGACACCCACCGACTGGTGATTCTATTGGCTTCGACAGAGATAAGATCGTGGGAAAGTAGATACTATGCGAGGAATGCTTCCATTGAACTCAAACTCGAACGGTGGACTTCGAGTAATAAAGGAGCTCTCGCTCCGTCATTTCACTTCAGCATCATATAATTTGGCCGTATAGAGTGGGAACGGAAAGAAGATTGCTTGGGAACCAAGACCAACGTTCGGATTTCCAAATACTGTCGTATATTACGCGATTGCAATTGAATCAAAAGCCTCGCCCTATCCACAGATGCATATCTAGTCAGATCACCGCATAAGTTTTGCACTGCAAACGGGTTCAATCATCCAACACCGTATAAGCTCCCGAATCATCTACAGAACTCAACAACTCTGTAAGGTTTGACTGCAGAGAAAGCGTAGGTGCCCCACGTGGAACCTCTCGGTCTTCGGCCGAATGAGTAGTCCATACGAACACACCCATGGACCCATGAACCCCTGCGGATGATCAGCTCTAGCAAGGACCATATAAGACAAGGAAAAGTCTCACCAACAAGCGCCCAGCCAGGCATATTCTCCGATTGGAGACAACATGTCTCGATGATATCGGCAGACAGCCAGAGGTCTTGAAAAGTAGCAACGTCCGTATCTGTATACTCATAGTGACTGAAGGGATCCTGGCCAGGCAGGGAGCCATAAGGGAAAAAATCCATCATGACGATAGCCAGGGTGCATTTGCCTGACGGCTCTTCGTCAGCGCCATCGCATAATCTTTCAGAACAGATCATGACTGACCAACGCTATATCTTCGCGGTGTTTTCATCACGGGGTTCGAGGTGTAAGGAATGGCCCCTGGCAACAAAAACTCGTACTCCGTATTCCCGTGCTTTGTAACCTCAACGTTGTAGAGACGTTGGATCGCGGCCCGGCAGTCCTCAGCGTTGAACTCATCGCCACGCCAGTCAATCGATGGACTGCATTCAAAGTGGGGTTGGCTCCCAAGCCCTACGTTTGTTCTGGGGCAAGAAGGGCTGATGGGCAAAGTGGGTATATTCGCGCTGAAGGCAAGACGAATGCATATAGCGGCGGACGAGAAAATCTTGAGGAGCGCCATGGCAATGACATTTCATTGAAATGCTAGATCCAATAAGGTGCTCTTGAACGTTATTTATGTTAGATGATAGCCATGAAACGAAGCGGCTTAAGGAGCTGGCATGCGCTGTGTTACCGAGGATTTCGTCGCTTCGGACACTTTCTACGGCACCCGCATCGCGCGTGGAGATTATTTGATCGGCACCAGGATCGCGAGTTGGGGTGTCACGAGGGTAGTTCTTGGGATTCTGAACGATCCTTTGATGAGGCTTCGCGATCAAGTCAGAATGCCCTACACTCGGCTGGTCGTCGGGTTTCGAATGAGGCCTACATTGCTTGCCGTGTATCGCATAAACAACAGCTGCATAACCACTCAATTTGGAATGATATACTGCCTGACTTGCGCAGCCAACAGTCAGCGGGCCACTCATTTTTGGGCAACGATCCGTATCTTGTTCCAATATCTGGACGGCAACACTCTCCGGAAGCTTCAATGGTCATTAGACCAGACCCTGAGTCTGACCCTGATTCTATTTGAAGGGTAGATCTTCTCTGTAGCCGGTACATGAGCTCAATGCAACTTATGTTGCATACCCAGGATCTCACCATGAATAACAATGTTTCGTAATCCTTTTAAAGCCACTCCATTAATACTCTAGAGTATGTGATGCGGAAGCCAAGGACGTCGGCTTTAAGAAGTGTTGAAGTCAAGCTTGCAGAAAGTTTTGCTTTACTGCTCTTTCTTTCTTCGGCAATTGCTCCATAGGTTCGTACAGGCGGCATGATCAGGGAAATATATCGAATTGGCTGGCCAGTCGGACACGGATACGTGTCCACTCTTATAATTATAGCCATCCGAAAGGCAGCAAGATTGTCTCCTTAATTCCTTGGGCGGTACGACTCTCAATATTCCAGACCACTGTGCAAGGTATAGCATCTGGCTGTATGGCCAGAAGGAGGACAAGATAGTGGAGCCATACCTATGCTACACTCTGAAGTCAGTGACATTCTCATGCCGGATCTCTGCGATGGAGTACATCGGCAAGTAGGAGTCTACCTCATATCGCACATCGAGGCTTGAGGCCGCTAAGGGAGGCGGAGGACGACTGCTGAACTGGTAAGCTATTGATCGTGGTAAAGTCAGGTACTCGTACCACCTCTTCTGTAGCAATCGACCAGCATGATGGATTGTGAGATGTGCCGAACTTCCATCTGCGCCTTTGCAGGGCAAGGCAGCTTAGAATATGCAGGACTTTAGTATCACATTAGTCTTGCGCACTTCTGGCAGCGTGTTCCAATGGTATTGGTTTGTTGCCTAAGGTATAGTCGTTGCCAGTATAATGGGTTTGAGCAGGCCGGAATTACCGCTCTTGCCTAGTGGGTACCCCACCACATGACTTAGGCGCTTTACCTGCGCATCCACCACATAGCCCAACTCATCACTGCCATTCACGGTCCTATAGTAGCAGCGTGCGAGATGAAGCAGCTAGACGATTCTAAAGAGTACCGGCAGGCATTTTGCAGCTGCGGCAGAGTACTCGTACAAAACCCGTTCTGTCCTTGTTCTGTCGTAATCCTTTCTCTTGTACGAGTACTTACTGTATATTCTCTGTTCAGCCTAGTAGGGCTACCATAGTAGGACTTAGAGAAATAAAGTTGAAAATTTTCCCTCTATTCATTATTTTTGTCCCATACTCTTACAATGCTTGGGAGACATGTGAGTAAAATAGTCCCACGACTCCGCACAGGTTTTGATTACTGAACGATTTTCTAGGCTACTCTAATGATGGCATGGGAGGAAGCATCGCTGCTGGGTGCTTGGTTTACATATTTCATGCTGACCCCTAAGTTTTGCTTCTCTGCTGGGCTGTTGGTACTGGTCGGATTGTACATTGATCGCCTTATCATGTGTTACGTATTTTTCCTTGTTTATTGCTCGCTACCCTGTGCGTTGCTAATAGGCTGTCTTTGATTTACTGCTCTTGACCTGGTTGAATTTGTTTGGATCCTTGCCTGAGTCCAACTTACAAGAGAATAGCTATAGAGTTGTATCCTTTCTTTGTTTGGCTCTGGAAGAAGATTAATACCACAAGTTTCTCTAGCAGTCAGATGATGAATAATAGAGGTCATACCCGAAGCATGGGGTTATGAAAGAAGTGCTCTCCAGACATCTATCTTGGAGAATTTGAGGCTATTGCATAGTCTGCTCCGTAACGCTTGGTAGCTCACAAACAAGGAGAGGTTACTGTACGAAATGTCCCGTTCAAACCTCACCAGGCCCTCCTAGGTCGCGAAAGTCTCCGTTGACACCCACAAATACCCTTATTCACGACCAAAGCCAGGACACTATCTGGTTTGGGATGGTTTGTGGGGGTTAGGCGGGGGGGGAGGGAATGAGTAGAACGGGCTAAAGGTCCGCAGGCAAAGACATGTTGCAGAAAAGGCAAGACAAGCTGAATGCCACAGGAAGAGTCTTCAGTTGATGGAGAAAGGGAGAGGGAGGGAAGGCTTGTGTCACGGATTGTGGATAGCGTACCAGGTTGGATTGAGCGGGTCTTTAAAATTGTCTCAAAGGTTACATTCTTTGGAGACATGTGCTTCTACTACCTAATATTTCTACGCTTGTGAGGGGATTGTTGTAATACGACGATGAGGTGAGTGTGTATGTTAAGGGAAAGGATGACGATCATAAGCACAGCACATGTGACCCAAAGGGCGCAAATATTGACGCTCAAAAGCACCACTGACTTCGGAAAATGGTGGTCAGCGGTTGGCGGCACATTGCCGCTACACCCGCGTATACCTACCTGCTGGCAGCAGAGGCAGAGGCAGACGGACTCTTTACGATCTCCGAATCCTTTCAAAATAATCGACTTTATTTCGCGGACGTAATTCCGGCCAGTCGTTGTTGTTCACATCTTAGGTCATCGACTCCAGCTGGCTGAAATAAAGATCTTACGGCCCCGGTACTCTCGGTATATAGCGGTTGCTGAGTATTACTTCTACATGTCAGGCTGTCCGAATGAAACCAGGCATTCGGCTTACTGTTGGAGTACCGGCCGTTTTTGCCATCAGACCGAAGTCGAATACGAAAGCCGAGGTCGCCTCTTTTAATTATTTCCCTTTGTCCCGGTCTTTTACATGTCTCCTGACTCTTTTTTTTATTCTCCCTGAAGACACTTCAGGTCTTTCTGCACTAGTCAGAAAAATGGGGTAAAGTGTCCGAAGCCTGGAGCCGCATCGGTTGGCAAATGGAACAAGGAAAATAAAGGATTGTTTCAGAGGGAATGTGTGGAAGGTTCGATGCTTCCATGAGCCGCTCGGCGACTTGTCTGGAGATTTGGCAATCTGCTGGGTACAGATCGGTCGATTATGTTACGAGCTAGAAGGGAAGGATGAGGGGCTAAGGGAAGGCTGGAATGGTCAAGGATTGATTATTTGCTGACAGCCTACAAGTGAGTAAAGTAGGATGTGAGAAGGCTCACTTTTGGTCCTCATTTGTTACTTGCCGTATATGGTCAGGATGGTTGATTGATAGGGGGAAGCAAGAGGTCCAGACCTGCAAGGGCTTCTCGGCTTCACGTGTGACCTGAATGTACGGGGGTAGAAAGTACAGACGTATTATTATTATTTAATTATTATCATTCATATTATTATCCCTGTTCCCAAATTCCGCCCTCTTGACCGACGCATACCGAGGCGCTAAATGATTGCCAAGCTTTGGCAGTCAGCCAAACTACGGACATGGCCGAAACAGGAGCTAGAATCCAGGGTTGAAGCTTCGAATCTAGGAACGTTGCATTTCAATCTCTCTCCATCCCGTTTCCCCCGTTTCCTTCTACATATTCTCATCTCTTTTCCAATCCAACACCGCACAATTCTATTGATAGAGAGGTGCAGGGGAAAGAGAGACTATCAACATGTAGTCAGCTCACTCATACTGCATTTCTTACATGGGAAGGTCGAATTGAAACGGACGAAGCCAAGATGACAGTGGTCATGCGTGCATCTTCTGAAATCCTTTTCCCTTGCGAGCAGCTACGGCTCGCTTAATCTTTCCGCCAATCAACAAGATCCAAGCCAATGTTATCTCCTTGCGCTAATGACGCTAAAGTGACACTAAGGGACACTAGGGTCCCATGGAAGCGGGGGAATGGCTAGACAACTTCTAGAGGCCCGCCTTCTCCTGACTTAGTTCCCTTTTGCTTACCTGCATCTAGACAACTCAACACCCTGCTGACCACCCAATCAACACTCAATACCGTATCAGCTAGAAGTAACTGTATCACTCGGAAATGACAAGATGGAAATTACCTGCAATATTCCCCCCCAACTCCCCGTTCTTCTCCACCGAAAAGCGGTAGGTATGTACTAATGAGCTGAAATGTAATTAATTGGTATCTGATACGAAACATACGAGTGGATCATTCCCAATTTTTTATCACACCTGTATCACTTCACTGCAACACTACGGTACTTCTACAACCCACATGATCAAATCACCATGGCGGCAACCTTCACGGACTTTCACCCACCTTTGTACGAGGTTACATTCCGCCCACTTTTTCACTGTCCGACCACCTGCCCACATGCTTACTGCCCAATCAGAATCCTTCATTCATCTCCAGCAAATGGGCAATATGCGGGGTTCGGGAGGCGTTGTAAAACTTGCAAAATCATAGGGTGTTGTTCAACCCACACACTAACTCAGTACTGATATATTAATCAATACCTCACCACCTTCGACCTTTCTTCTCTCTCTTCCCCCTTTTCTCACTTCACCTCTCTACAACTTCTACCGCTTCAAGGTACCTTCAACCCACATCACCGCCATCATGCCTGGAGGAGGAGTAGCTCCCGTCGTCATCACGGGGACCGCGGACACGTCGCGCGTCGAGGCCCCCATCACCATGAGGGCCTACCTCATCTGTGCCTTTGCTGCCTTTGGTGGCATCTTCTTCGGTTATGATACGGGCTGGATGGGTGGTGTTTTGGCCATGCCATACTTCATCCGCCAGTACACTGGCTTGCCTTATCCCGCCCCGGGTGACGACGTTGCCAAAAAGGCTTTCCATTTACCAGCAAGCGATCAATCCCTGACCACCTCCATCCTATCCCTCGGTACCTTTCTCGGCGCCCTCGTCGCCGGGGACATTGCCGACTTCATCGGACGTCGAACCACCATCATTTCGGGCTGTTTTGTTTTCATTGTTGGTTGCATCCTCGAGACCGCTTCCACTGGCCTCGGTCTCATGTGCGCTGGCCGGGTCATTTGTGGCCTTGGTGTTGGATTCATCTCTGCCATTGTCATTTTGTACATGTCCGTAAGTAAACCCTCCGAGCTTCCCTTCGACTCTCAAGACCCTGAAAGAAAGGATAGGAAATCGCACCAAAAGCCGTCCGGGGTGCGGTCGTGGCAGGGTACCAGTTCTGTATCACCATCGGTATCCTCCTAGCCAACTGCGTTGTCTACGCGACTCAGAACCGCGACGATACCGGCTCTTACCGAATCCCGATCGCTGTCCAATTCCTCTGGGCCATTATCTTGGCCATTGGTCTCTTCATCCTTCCCGAATCACCTCGATACTTTGTCAAGAAGGGCAAGCTCGAGGCTGCCGCCAAGGCCTTGTCCACTGTCCGCGGACAGCCGATTGAGTCCGACTATATCCAGGATGAGCTGGCTGAGATTATTGCCAACCATGAGTATGAGTTGCAGGTGATCCCACAGACGACATGGATAGGCAGCTGGACCAATTGCTTTTCCGGAAACATCACCAAGGGCAACAGCAATGTCCGCCGGACCGTAGTTGGTGAGTGCTATGTCCCTCTCTTTCATAATCGCAACGACTGACACTCACGCGCCAGGTATCCTCATGCAAATGATGCAGCAATTGACCGGTATCAACTTTATCTTCTACTTTGGAACCGTCTTCTTCACCTCCCTAGGCACGATCAAGAACCCGTTCCTCATCTCCCTCATCACAACCCTCGTCAACGTCTGCTCGACCCCTATCTCCTTCTGGACCGTCGAACGCTTCGGTCGCCGCAAGATCCTCATCATCGGAGGCACGGGAATGGTCATTATGCAATTCATTGTCGCCATCGTTGGTGTTACCGCCGGCAGAACTGAGAAAAATAACCATGCTGCTGTGTCGGCCATGATTGCCTTCATCTGCTTCAACATCTCCTTCTTCGCTGCCACCTGGGGTCCGTGTGCGTGGGTGGTCATTGGAGAGATCTTCCCGCTCCCAATTAGGTCTCGCGGAGTCGGTATATCTACTTCATCCAATTGGTTCTGGAACTGCGTATGTCAAATTCCTTGTATGCCTGGATGATCGCTGGTGCTGACTGACTCACACAGATCATTTCTGTCATTACCCCCTACCTGGTCGGTACCAACAAAGGTGACGCGAACCTCGGTGCCAAGGTCTTCTTCCTCTGGGGCTCCCTCTGCTGCCTCTCCACCGCCTTTGCCTACTTCCTCGTTGTAAGTACCACGTATCCGCTATTGACATGGCTCCACAAGCTGACACCTCACTCACCACTCAGCCCGAAACCAAAGGTCTCTCCCTCGAACAGGTCGACAAGATGATGGAAGAGGTCAACGCGCGCCATTCCGCCTCCTGGAAACCCCACTCCACCTTCGCAGAGGAAATGGGTCTTACGCACAAGGGTCTCGCGCTAGACGCGCCCGCAGAAGCCATCCACACTGCCGTTGTCGAAAAAGTGCCTTGAGCCATTCTGAAAATTTGCATCTTTGCATGGAGAAAGGGAGATTGGTTGGTGTGGGAAGGGGGGAAGATATGGTCTGTCTGTACATAACATACTAGTCGAGTAGAATACCCTGTGTTGCTAGCAAGTCAGTCATTGGTTTCATTATATCCAGGATTCCCTGCGCGCTAAGTTGCAATCTTCTCTTCAATATATATATATCGACAGGTGACATGCTTTCGCAACCCACCAAAGTAAGGTAGCTGGCCTTGGTCCCCTACCTAGTACGTGCCCTTCCTACCTTACCTCCCACCTTTCCCCCCAGGTAAGGTATCTATCACAAGCTTCATTCTATCTACTCTATTCTGTCTAATATAACCTGATATTACCTCAAAACAGAAATTTGCATATCCCCACCCCTTATCCCCATCCCTATCCCTATCCCTATTCCTATCCCTATCCCTATCCTCGCTCCTCCCATTTCTTTCTTTCATTAAAAAGCCCATCCCATTCCATTCCATCCCATCCGTCCATCCATCCATCCATCCATCCATCCATCCATCCATCCATCCGTCCATTCATTCATTCATTCATTCATTCATCCATTTACCTACCTACTTGGAATTCGTTCGGAAATTAGCCAGGTAGGCGAACTTCCTCCACCCGTCTCCCCCAAACCCACCAAAACCAGCATACCGAATATCTTTCCTTTCCCCCTTTCACCCTTTCACCTATATTACACAAGGTATCCATCGTTTGGATAATACGCCTCACGTTCACGAGCGTCGCGTGAAATGCCTTTTTTTTTCTTTCTTTTTTCCTTTTATTTCTTTTTTTTGGCGGGTTTCCTAAGCAGCATACATATCCCTCGCTCTCTCTCTCTCTTACTCTTCCTCTTCCTCCTTCTCATCTCCTTTCGCCTATTTTGATTGACATCCTTTTTCGCAAGAACCAACACACCTCCCTCTGAAAATATTAAAAGAAGAAAATAAAAAAGAAAAAGAAAAAAGAAAAAGGACAAGTAGATAGCGTACGTGTTCGGCTTGGAAGGCGCAGCAGGAGGAGTAGTAGGAGTAGGAGTAGGAGTAGGAGTAGGAGGAGTAGGATCAGGAGTAGGAGCAGGAGTAGGAGCAGGGGGAAAAGAAGAGGAGAGGAGGAGAGGAGAGGAGAGGAGTAGGTAGGTCACGCGTATGATAGGAGAGGAGAGGAGAGGAGAGGAGAGGGCTCGGGGAGGGCAGAAAGGAGAGTGTGGCGATGGTGGGTTTGATTGGGTGTGTGGGCGGCCGGCGTGTGCATTTCTCTCTTTGCGTCTCTCCATATCTTTGCTCCTTTTTTTTTTTTTTTTTTTTTTTGGAAGAGTAGAGGGAAGGGGGGAGATATATGGGGTTGAATTAGGGTATCGATTTGATTACAGTTGTTTGTGATATTAAACATTAGACTTTGTCGTTTCCAATCATGTCCTGTCGTGAGGGTGTCATTACAAGCTCCCCAGATGCGCGTTCCTGTTGATGTGCGTCCCGCTTGGCTCCTTTGCTCAACTGCGAGATTATTGCAGGCCCTGGAGAGCAACTTCAGACGGTCCCGCGGCATGGTTACTTCTTTTCAACGTCGGATCCCCCAGGACTCAGCATCAGATTCTGACGACTCCGAGGTCTCGGACATTGCCAAGTCGGCGACACCGAGAGGAGCCTCCGAGCCCTCTGACGCCGCGAACCCGACGACCTTCCCATGCTGCGCGACCTTCAGAATATCGACGTCGGAGCTTCCACTCCTTAGACTATAAGAGTCCAGATCTTGCATTCGCTCCACGCCCTTGTCGAACAACCAGTCCGGGTTAGTCTGCTTGAGTCGGCTCCCATCCTGACTCTTTTTAACGAATTCCGCTTTTAGATCCTCCTTGGCTTGCTTCTCCGCCTTTCTCTGCCCTCTCACAGCCTTCTCGTACGCAGGCTCCAACGCAAAGGCGGAAGCTCCCGGTCCAAGCGTGAGGACGGTGGCCACAATCGCTCCGCCCACGATCGTGGTGCGCATAACCCAGCGGCCGGACCGCTGCATATTGATCTTGCGTCGCAGTTCCTTCCTCTTCCGCTTAAACTCCTCAAACAACTTCTCGTCGTACTTCTGCGCCAGGATCTCCTGCGCTTGTTGCACCTTTGCTAATTCCTGCTTGGTTTGCGCGAGCTTCTCCGCCTTTTCCACGCTATCGGCTACAACCTTGCCCGCTTCTGTATCACCCAGGGCCAGCTTCGGCCCGCGCGGATCTGCCATCTCACGGGAGATCTGTAGCGTGGATTGGTTGATTGCCAAGGTGTGGATGGGGTGACGATGTTTAGTGGGGCCATTTTCACGCCTGCTAAGTTCTGCCTGAGTCTATATATCATATTGACATAATTTGCGATCCGAGAGGACATTGGCGTCATCCGTAGTCTTGAATCTCCTGTGTTACTGGGGGAGCTTAAGCTTCAATTAGCTGGCAAGCTGACAACGATCTTATAACTCTATTTAGGTCCGATGAAGGCCCAATCAGGAGGTCCTCATTACCACTGATAAAAGAAATGGAAGTACTCTTTCCAACTCCTGGGAGACCCATCACAAAGATGGTAGAGGGTCTGCTTTTTGGGACCGGTAGCCGGTAGGTCGTCTCTTCTGGACTGTGAGTCCTTTGACGTGGGAGGAAGCCGTGAAGGGTGGTAAAAGCGCGAGATATAGAGCGAGCGAGAAGTACGCTGAGAGAGTTGATTAGTTCCCCAGATCGGACCATCGTCTAATCTTTGTGTGTTCTGGGCTCCAACAAGAGTGGATTTGAAGCATGGGACTTTGTGGAACGAGAGAAACCAGCCTTTGATCTGGTCACGCTATGTCCGCCAATGACCTATGGGCCTCCGGCTCGTCATGTCTCCTCCGGCCCTGCAAGCTTGAGTGGATCCAATGCTAGTATTTACAGTCTCTCAGTCAATCCTTCGCAGAAACGCCGAGTCGCCGCCAATGGCCTTTACCTCTAATGTGGACGTGAGGCTGAGTAATCTTCGCTACATCGTCCATCGTCTGCAGGGTCCAAACGAAACCTCCTCTACTTTTCCCTTGGAGCTGTCTTTCAACCAAGGAAATACATAACAGGGGGTTGCCACCGCTCATCTCCGCGGAGCAACTGTGCCAGAAGGCTCAAACAGCACGTCAACATTTGCACTCCGTAACCCTGGGCACAAGCTTTTTGCCGGGAAACGCTTTCAGCGCTGACAGCTCGCCGGCGAAGAAGGTCCTCGGGATCAGATGCTCGCTGAGTTGGGAGAATGACTGCTGGCAATTGAGGCACAGGGTTGTTGAATGCTGCAGGTGGTGCTGGTGGCGTGCTCGGTCTGTGCGGGGTGGTTGGTGCTGGGTATGACAGTCAGTGGGACTCAGTTAAGTTGAATGAGGGTGTTCATGCGGTTCGTGTTTCGTCCGAGCGGTCCGAATGGGTACGCTGTAGTCGCTACGAGGTGTTCTTTAGTTGTTGCAGATGCTGTTTTTTTGACACCGGTCATCATCTCAGAGGCCCTTATGCCGGCGTCAGTACTTCTTCTTTCGTAGCACAGCGGGGTATGCCATGCAAAGAGCTCCTTTACGCTCCAGAGATGTCTGAGTACTCGGACCAATTGCCACCTCTAGGCAGCGAAGGATCATTCCTGCTTGCTCAACTTGTCTCATTTTCTCGGCTTCTTAACCTAAGAAGAGCGACATCGATCCTACAACCTTGCACAGGGTGAGGACACAGGAGCTGCAGAACAGGCGCATAAAGCCAATTTGAATATGTGGGAAAGGGCCGTCGACTGCAGAACTCATCTTATGAAACAGTCTGGACGTTTACATGCACAGCGAAAATTTCCCATGCCCGATTCGCAACTGCATAGGGTGTAGACACATGGTAGCCAAACCATTAAATCAATGAACATCTAAGTCTGATATGACACAGTTTGCATTCGAGCCTCGCGACGGAAGGAACCTCCTTGACCGCGCCTCAGTCCAACACTGCCCTGATGCGCTCCCGTCATCTCCGCAAATGTCTTGCAGGCGAATCCTTGGATTGCGGCACTTGCTTCCTGTTCATCATTCTGAAACAGTAAATGCTTGCGGCAAAGACTTCAAGTACAAGTAAATCTCAAAAACTGGTTGCGAGGCACGATTTTTGGGGGATAGCAATGTTGATTAAGTACACTCGCGACTGCTCACTTGGAAAGCGTAGAGAGATGACGAGGAAGATTTGCACTCTCATTGGTACCTTGCGATATACTGATACGGCGGGGGGGGGAGGGGGGGGGGGTGACACGGACAAAGGTAACAAGTATAGAATAATTGGACAAGGGGCGCAGTCAGTCTCTCCCTCCAATAGGGCAGGAGTAGCAGAAGGAGGACGCGAAGCCCGAAATAAGATGAGGACATAGGAAGCGTGACATGGCATGTAAGAATAGATGTCGGAGGACTCGTGCAAAATACCAGCAGACCTCTTGTTGAACAGGAGGATTTCCATCGCCACACGCTGCAGGCTGTCGTTTTAAAGTTTCGTGAGGTTCCCCTGCGTATCCTTTATTTCATCGAGCATCGCTGCTTCGTAGCACTTCTGTATGTGAGCATTGCGCAAGTGGCAAAGTATACGCGCGGAAGGGAATATGTCAAGATGGGCCTTGCAAGGTTCGTTGTCGACTTATGTTGTACTTGTACGATGGTCAATACTGATGTCGGATTGCGCACGAGGGGCAGTCTTCAAAGATGTTAGGGCACAACCGCCAGCCGAAACAGGGGCAAAAATCCCACTCTACGGGGGTAAGATGACGACGACTCTTGATCTTGGCTTCATCTCCGCTGCCACCTCCTGTCTTCCACCCTTCAACCATTCATATGCGGAATCCTCGACAGTTGAGCCTCAGCCATAAGATAATCATTATTGTTGATTGGAGTCGAGGGAAGCAAGGCTCATGTTTCACTCCTGCCAGCATCTGGGATGCAGGAGACCTCGCCGAGCAAATCCTGGCTCCTCACATACATCGTACACATACCATAGGAATCGATTGCGTAAAAATGACTACTTTTCTCCACTCATACCAAGATAATCATGGCGTCTAGATGCCATGCATCAGCCAATCTGCAGAGAAGGAGATGAAAGGGGATTGTGCTTATGTGAAACCCTGAAACCGCCGAAGAAAAAATGAACCGGTGGTGGGTGAGTCTCGGAGTCTTGCATTAGATCTTATTAATCGTGCCCCACACTCAGCCTCGTTCCTCGGCTGAGTGCTACCCAGCCATAGACAAATTTCAGCCATACGCA